>JZKD02S1889789.1:336303-366812 GCA_000966675.3 Picea glauca
TGACTTCCTTTTAGATCTAATAAAGCTAATAAATGAAAGAGAAGGAGAAAGATGTGTACCTTATTAGCGACGTTTGTCCTTGCAAAGTCCTGGTTGAGCTTTGATCCTGAGCTCTTTGATAGGTCCTGTAGGACAAACAAAGATACAATGGACTTCCTACTCTACTGAGATTAGCTCAAATATAGATCCATCTACTGTAGACAAACTCATATGGAACAAGCATAAGTTTGAAAGAAACAGGCCAAGCATTGATTATTAATGAGAACAAGTAAAAGTACTTACAATCCTTTGATGAAGGTGCAACAACTTCTTCCAGTTCTCCTTGTCCAACCCCTTAGCTCAAGTAATCTACATTGATTGCTCTGGTGACATCTCACTCATGAGATCATAAGTTTTATGTAATTCTCAATCTCCATCCCCCTTTCACCATGAGGAGGCCTCCTTATATAACCTTGGAGAGGCCCAACCACTTGAGAGATCTTTGGGATAAGTTGAGGATTCCTCTCCTTCAGTTGAGGATCTTCCCTAAGATCATGCCTTGATCATCTATTTGAATCCAACCACCTTCAAGAATTGAGTGATTCTTCCCTGATTTGTCTCAACAAACCCAAAACTTGCTCAGAAAAGAGTAGTTCTCCCCCAAAAGGGTGCACAAAGCGCTCAAACACTCCCCCAAAGAGGCTTAGGGAGCGCCAACACTGCCAGACAATGGGTAGGGGAGCACTCCTCTCCAAACTCCATTTTTTAGTGGTTCTTTTAGTGGCAAAAGGTTTGTACTCCCTGTCAACTGATTTCTTCAAAACTAGTCTTTGAGGTATCTTAAGTGTCTTTATGATGTTGTTAGAGGCACAACATAGGCAAGATGGCAGTATGATGTTTGTGACACTTACAACACTTGTATTCAAGATGTGACACTTGCGGACAAGATGCAACACTTACAACACTGGTAATGATGCACTTGCGACACTATCGAAGTGAGTAATTTTGAGGTGTAACACCCTCACAACCCCAACATTTAATAGGTTGTTGCCTTGTTCTTTTCCTTGAAGTTTTTGTCATTTTAGGCTAATTTGGAACTGGTTTCCCCTGAGAATTATTTTTGAAGAAAGGTGGTTTATTCCCCTTCTTCCTCTACTCCATCTTACCCTTCTTCTTATCTTCCCAAGCCTTTTGGAAGTTTGGTCTTCCTCTGTGTTGATCATAGAGGCACTTGGCTCTCCTTATTGCTTCATCCAACGTCTTGGGATGATCATACTATATCTTGTCACCGAATATTGATGGCAGTCCACCCGAGAACCTTTGAATCTTTATTTTTTCATCTTTTATGAAGTCAACATACTTCAAAAGTTCTAAAAATCTCCTTCATACTCGTCCATGGTCATACTCTCAAGCTTGAGTTCAAAGAACTCCTTCATCTTCCTATCATAATAATGCTTGGTCAGGGATTTCTTATGAAAGTACTTATTGAACTGCCTCCAAGTGATCTTATTCTCATAAATGTGTTGTACTTGCACAAGTTGGTCCCACCACATTGATGGTTTTCCCTTCAGCTAGTAAATGGAAATTCTTCCTTCTACTTGAGAGGAATAATTATGCAACTGAAAGTATCTCCTCATGCCCAACAACCAAGTCTCTGCATCCTCATCTTTCTTGTGTTCACCATCAAAGGTAGGAGGCTTGATCTTGTTCATTTCTCCTTGTAGTTCATCCACCCCAGACCTCCTATTATGCTTTCTGATGGGAGATACACTTGGATTGTTGTATGCCTTTCTAGTCGAGTGTCTTGGCGAGTGATGATGATGTCAACCCACACCTCTAGATTCTTCCCTTATGGTAGGAGATCTATGACTCCTGGAATTGCTTGATTATGTCTCCTTATCCATTTTATTTTATATTATATCCAAGCTCTACAACAACTTGATGTTGAAGCCATCTTGCTACTCCTTAGCCTTCATAAGTCTCTCATTATCAGCCTTATAGATTTTCACATCTCTTTGCAAACTCTTTATAGTCTCCACCAAATTCATGCACTCCTATTTTCCTTCTCCATACCCATTGGATTCGGTCCCTGCATTATCCATGCTCACACCCAACCCCCTGACTTCATCTTCATAGTTGTAAGTTCTATGTGCATCTTCCATGCTTTTGGTCTCTAATCTCTCTGTTGAATTCTGCTTGGTTCTATTTGTACCCTTAGTTCTAAAAAATGTACATGCAATAGGATTTGTTAGATTATAAAAAATTAACAAATCTATCATTTATGCACCATTCTTCCCTTTAAATGCAACAAAAATATTATTTATGATTTCTTGTGAATTTTACTGCCCCATTTACATTTCTGGGTGAATACATGGACTCCTCTCTTCAAGACTTTTCCAACGACTATTCTCTTGCTCAATTATGAGTCTCGAGCATAAAGTTATTGATGGAAAGGGCAAGGAAAGAAAAATCATCTAGGAAAGGATATCCATTAACACATGCATCATAGCTTCAATTCTCAATGACTGTCTAATCATTCCTTTAGATTTAATCTTGACCGTTGATCTATTATCGCTGACTACCAGAACGCACAACACGACCTTGATATTCAACAATTGTTCGATATGGACTCTGATTCAATCTCATCCGTCAACATTTCATGTGGGTCTAAACCATTTGCATTCAAACTTCCATGGTCTCTAAAATACACCTTCTCATTTCGTCGCACATGTTTTGCACCCATACTTAAAAACTTTTCCAAGCATTACACCATAGGTCTAAGGCGTTTTTATTCAAACTTTCGTGACCTCCAAAATACACCTTTGTGTTTTGCTGCACCTATTTTGCACCCATACTTAGAAACTTTTCCAAGCATTTCACCGCGGGTCTAAGGCATTTGCATTCAAATTTCTGTGGCCTCCAAAATACACCTTCATGTTCAACCACACTTATTTTGCACCCATAGTTAGAAACTTTTCCAAGCATTTCACCGTGGGTCTAAGGTATTTTCTCGATTCACTTGTCTATATCCGTGACCCAGTCCATCCAACCGATTCCTCGTACTTATACAATTTCATATAATTCATCACACTCTACGATGTCTCGATACTTAGTCAATTTTTGGGATCTCACCGCAGGTATGGAGTCAAGGTTCCATAGGACACGCAGGTCTGGAGTCAGGTTCCGTAGGAAAGGCATGAAAACTGACATCTAGGATTTTGTGGCAACCTGTGACACTTGCCAAAGAAACAAGGGTGAGATAGTAAAGATGTCATGGGCATTGTAACCACTGTTGATCCCAACACATATATGGATTGACATCTCTATGGATTTTATCATGGGACTCCTAAGGGCGAGCAACAAATCCTGATCACGGTGGTAGTCGATTGTCTCTCCATATATGCTCATCTTTGTGCCTTATCACATCCATTTACCCCCTCATCAGTTACCAAAGTCTTCCTGAATCATATTTGTAAGTTACATGGCATGCCCACTTCCATTGTCTTGGATTGAGACCCTACCTTCACCAACAAATTTTGGCAAGAGTTGCTTAAACTACATGGTACCCAACTAAAAATGAGCATTGCATATGACCTACAAACATATGGTTAAATTGAAGTGGTTAACAAGTGCTTAGAAACCTATTTGTGATGCTTTGCCTCTAAAAACCCACGCAAATGGGTACAATGGATTCCCCTTGTAGAATGGTGGTACAATACCTCTTATCATGAAGCTACCAAAATGACCCCATATGAAATTATTTATGGCCAAAAACCATTGTCAATCACTTCATATTTACCAGGCACCTCCAAGGTTCAAGTAGTGGATCACACACTCCACACTAGAGAAGCCATACTCTGCATACTAAAGTACAATTTGTTTATGAAACAAAATATAATGAAGTGGACCAACATCGCTCCAAACATGCTTTTGTAGCAGGGGATCAAGTGTTTCTTCACCTTCAACCCTATAAACAAACATCACTCAAAGACAAAACACCTTAGAAATTATCACCAAAGTTCTATGGACCCTATGAGATCATCCAACACATTAAACAAGTGGCCTTCAAATTGGCTCTTCCATCACACTCCAAGATTCATCCAATTTTTCATGTGTCTTGTTTAAAGAAGGTCATGGGATCAAAGTGCAAGGTGCAAACCAACTCGCTAGAACTTGATGAAGAAGGCTCCATTTGAATTCAACTGGAAGTAGTATTGGATACCAGGGAGTGCCAATTGTGCCAATGCATGATCAATGAAGTATTGATGTAGCTGAAAGACATGCCACCTGAAGATTCCATATGGGAACCATCCATGATTTTGCAGCAATTTTCTCATCTTTAGCCTCGAGGACAACGTTGCTTTCAAAGGAGGAGGGCATGTCAGGGTCCTACCCTAACCTCCCTCCTTTAGGGTACCTAGGAGTTAGTTAATTGTTGATTGTGACCATTATCTTTGGATAAGGCCCATTAGATAGTAGTGGACGATTATTTAATGTAAAAGGGTCCACTTTATAAGGTCCACCAGGTAGTTGGTACCCATTAGTGACGAGACCACAAGTAGTTAGGGTTGTTGCTATTGAAAATCTATTTAAAGAGATAGGAGGCTATGTAATGTTTGTCTTTTATTGTTGTATTTGGAGCTTTGCTAGGTGAAAGGTCGACCCTCCTTAAGAGGCAAGTGAACATTGTTTCCTTCCTTTGATTATCTTGATACAAGGGTATCTTTTACATCTTTCATCTTATTGTCTCTTGTATTTGGTTATCACAATGATAATCTGTGTATACTTGGTTGTGTTTCGATTTTAAGGATTAAGGAGCACTAGAAAGAGGTCCCCTCCATGCACACTTTCCAAGCGAAAAACCCTACCGAATTTGGTGTCTTGGAAGGACCTTTTAGGCTTGCTTACCCTGCACAACTTGGACCACTTACTTGACACAATGTGCTTGTGCTTGAATCCTGGTTTGAATAATACCCATGGCACTAAAAATCTCATGGAGTGTAGCTAGGCTCCCAATAAATGCCATGAAACCCTTTCTCTTTGTTAGCATTGGCCAAGGGAAAGTTCTCGAGGGCCTTTTCTAAGCACGATACGTTGCTTTGGAGGGAACACAACAAGAGGATTAGTATACATGAGTTGCTATGAGGATTTTGGTGCAAATTTGGAATTTGGATACTAGTCCCTAGGGCTTAATGATCCATTTGTTTATCTTATTTTTGACCTACTGCAGAACCACTTCTTAGAGGTCCATGGGAGACCTTTGAAAGGCAAAGGGAATGCCCAGAAATTTAAAGAAATGGCTTGGTTGAATCTGCAACTAATTTTGGGAGGAAAACATGCTAACATAGGCC
Organism: Picea glauca; assembly: GCA_000966675.3. Lineage (NCBI taxonomy): Eukaryota > Viridiplantae > Streptophyta > Pinopsida > Pinales > Pinaceae > Picea > Picea glauca. The sequence goes on from JZKD02S1889789.1 coordinate 341,634, forward strand.
TTTGGCTTTGTTTGTAACATTGCATTTTAGCCCATCAATTGCTCAATCCCAAGGCTACATAGAAGGTGTCTAGACACCTAGTGTTCTTAGCCTAGCAAGAATTTTGGTCCTTTGGGAATGTAAAGAAAGAGTCATTAACAAATTTCCTAGCATTTTGTTCTAACAAAGAAATTCCTTGAATTACATCCAAGCTCACCTGAGATCCAACTACATAGACTAATTTTGGGAGGCAAACAAGATAACATAGGCCATTGGCTTTGTTTGCAACATTGCATTTTAGCCCATCGAATGTTCAAACCCAAGACCACAAAGAAGGTGTCCAAACACTCCATGGTTTGAGCCCACCAAGAAGTTTGGTCCTTTAAGATTGTCAAGAAAGAGTCATTAACAAAATGACCATTAACGAATTTCCTAATGTTCGGTTGTAGCAAAGAAATCCCTTGAATTACACTGTAACTCATCTTAGATCCAAGTAAATAGGCAAGAGCTTCAGTGACCAACACAGAGGGTTGAGGCTAAGGGGTGCCCTCATCCAATATACCCAAATACCCCAAGATCCTTAGAAGAACATGTGTTAATAACAAGACAATCAGAGGCATCCATGAATAGTGTTTCAACATTGTTGATAAAGACTGGACCAAACCCTAGAACATGAAGCATTATCATAATGATTGGCCACTCAACTTGGCCATAGGTCTTCTCAAAACCGTTTTTCATGAACAAGCTGTTGAGTCTCATTGACCTAGCCCACTACACACCCTCTCATATTGAAATAACCTTATCTGGAACATATCTCAATCGAATGAATGTAGTTTATTCAGGGTGAATAATCTTGGGAGAATGTGCTTGACAGAAAAAACTAGAGCTTTGGCTAAAACTTTATGGGATGTGTCAAGTAGAGTGACGGGTCTCTAATTGGTAATAATATCTAGATCCCCTACCTTAGGTGGGGCTAGGGATTTTGATGTTAGAATCTCATAATTCCTAGTTCAAGGGGTGCCAGAAGAAGGGGCATAAGTCTATATTTTGTAGACAAGTTGAAAAAAGTTGTTAAGTGTGTTGAACACAGAAAGACACTCTAATTTCTATCTTTCCCATGCGAGGTTTGATGGGTTGGATTCTATTTCCATACATTTTGAATGGGGGAACCATTTTTCATGAAAGACTCAATTTGTTTTCTAGGTTGTTTAGATGTACTTTTGGATGTTTAATGCGATCAAATGGATGGCAACTTGGATGATTCTTGGGTTGCGATAACATTCGTAATAGTGTCTTAGAGTATCACTGTCAGAGGGATGCATGCAAGGACATTAATAAGAATGTTTCTTCCATCATAATAATGTATGTGAAACTTGATCAATAATTTGTTAGGCTCTAACTTAGTGGTTGGATGGGATATTACCATGCAAACAACCTAGGTTCAAACCTTACAAATGCTAAGCCTTTATATATTTGTAGGAGATAAAATGATTGACATCTTAAAACTGGTTTCCCTCTACAACAAAAAACACTTTAACACATATTTAATAAACCAAAATAATTTAAATAAATGTTAGCATAATACTTTATCTTTTTCTCCCACCACAACAATCATAAAAGTGACGAATAATCATAATTTGGTGTAGCTTAGATGGTTGTGAAGAATGATTGTTATCCTCTCCACCTGAGTTCAATTCCAATAATGACATGAATATAGCTCAAAATGAGTATGTTGTAATGGCTTCGAGCCTATATGTATTGGAAAATTGCTTTTATTTCAAAATTGAATAAAAAAACAACTACTATTTCGTGGGAAAGAAAATATCCCTTTCAAAAAAAAGCAAACATTTAGTGAATTTATTTTTGGGGAATAACCACAATATCGTTCCGTGTACTCTGTCCTCTCCCTTTCAAGAGGGGTGAAAGGCAAAAAGCCGACACCCATAAGAAGCCACTAATTTAGCTTCATAGGGATTGGTTTATTCGATAGTTAATAATCATTGAGGGAATGAAATAACTATCTTGATACCCTTAAAAGTAACTGAAACTTCAAGGAGTTGGTTTAATGGAAGTGTTTCTACTCATCAGTGGCGAGGAAAGAAAATATAAGAACCGTTCGATATAAATGGAGATCGTAGCGGAGAGAGGAACGCTCTATTGATTCGACCGATTGTAATTATTTCCATGGTTGAAACGGAAGCATAGACAGCGTGGAGAGCAATCTCAGAATTAAACAAAGCAAACAAAGGGAGAATAGAATTGAATTGGATTTGGAATTGGGTGAAAATGGATTGGGAAGAAAGCACGGAGGGGAACGTGGTGGGTGAGGGTAACAAGAAGAGTGTAATCAGCAGCGAGCAGATGGACGTGGAGGCTTATGGCTCTCTGTACAGCGGTAGGACGAAGATAATGCGTCTAATCTTCATCGCCGATCACTGCGGCAATGAGAGCATGAGGATGGAAGCCCTGCGGATGGCCTACGATGAGATTAAGAAGGGCGACAACACCCAACTCTTCAAAGAGGTTGCCCACAAGATCGGTGGGAAGTTGGGTTCTGATTACGCCCTCGACCAAGACTGGATTGATTCCGTCGAACGCCGGGCCGAACAGCGCAAGGACAAGCTCGAAAACGAGCTGAATGGCTACAAGGTAATTCCTTCTTCTTATTTATTTATGTTTAGATGCTTCCTGTTATCACTTTGCGGCCAGGTTACCCTTCCCCAATCGGACAATATGACAATGCAATGTAGTAGGCTTCTATTTATATTCAGGCAAACTTTCTCTTCCCCAATCAGACGATATTGCAATGCAATATCGCAGGCTTCTATTCTATCAAAGTCGAAGCTGGCCTAAACTTACACCTAACCCCAAGTCCCAACTGCTTGAAAGGACCCCATAGAGCGAAACTTGTTTATGGAGGATTTGAACCTGGCAGGAATATAAACACCCAGCTTTGCCATCTAACCAAGCCCTTGTTACTTATTATTATTATAAAAATAACGTGGGCTTTAATCCGGCTCAAACTGGAAGTATAACAGGTAACTATTCCGCAAAAATTGCCCATGCACTCTGCCATCATCCCTTTTGGAAACATGTCATTTTGGGTGTATAATGGATAATTATTCTGCCAACATTGCACATGCACTCTGCCATCATCCCTTTCGGAGACATGCCATTTTGGGTGGGATGAGACCTTGTAGGCGGCTTAATGCTCTGCCCAGCCAAATCCCACGTGCTTACTTACGGCGTTAATAATAAATTTTCCTCTTACTCCAGTTGTTAGGGCTTAAGAATGCATTTCTACATTTACCTAGGGTTGCTGTTGTTGCATGTGTGTGCTGCAGACAAATCTAATAAAGGAAAGTATTCGAATGGGATACAATGATTTTGGGGACTTCTACTATGCACATGGGTTGCTTGCAGACGCCTTCAAGAATTATGTCCGAACGCGTGACTACTGCACCACATCGAAGCACATTATCCAAATGTGTTTGAATGTGATTCTGGTCAGCATCGAGATGGGTCAATTCATGCACGTTTCCAGTTATGTGACCAAGGCTGAACAGACGCCTGATGTCCAGGAGCAAGTTGTTGTGGTTGCCAAATTGAAATGTGCTGCAGGTCTGGCTCACCTCGAAAGCAAGAAATACAAGCTAGCTGCTCGCAAGGTTTGATCTCATTCCATTTCTTCTCTATGATTCTTTGTCCCCCTAAAACAAATATCATGAATGAAATTTAATATTTACCGTCAATCAAGGTTATAAAGTAAATGAATCCCAATGACAGCAAAGGAATCCCACTAGACTGCATTGGAGTTTCTGAGCTCTGCTCCCCATCCCTGGAAATGTGAATCCATTTATTATTTGTCACTCTCCCTTTGTGGCTTTTATTTCAAGGTTAGTTTGAAGGTATATGAAGACTAAAATGTTTTCTTTCTACATTCTATAGAGATGAACAAAATCAGTGTCACCTCGTAAAGTTCTTGTGTAATTTTTGGGAAACTTCAAATGTATGGCCTTTTATGGTAAGTGGCCTTGTGAAACTTCATGGCCATAAACTTGAAATTAATCGAATTTATGATAACAATTTCCAATTTCAAACTCAACGTTATCGAATTTTTTGAGGGGATGCCCAAACGCCTCTTTTTGGGAAACACGCTCCTCACACTGGGGACACGTTTCCCATGTTTTTTCCCACCTTTCCCAAAAGGGGGGCACGGGGACATGTTTCCCCAGGCACCCCAAGTCCCTGGAGCATGGGAAGCGAGGGGAGCACGCCCCTAACCCTGGAGGATGCGTCCTGTGGAACACTGATAATTAGATATTCCTTGAGCATTTCATTCAACCATCTCCATAAATCTCTCAACTGTTCCCATGAAATCCTCATCCCTACTTTCATTGCCCTCATATTTGATTCATATGTAGACATTATGTGTGGTCTACTTCATTGTGCCCAGCATAGAAGAGATTGTAACATCTGTCCCATCCTGTCCATAATGTTTATGTGGCCAAAAATTAAAACAAGTAATTTCACATCTGTATAAGTTTAATAAAAAATAAAAGTAAATATTAATAATAATTATTAATAAATGATACTCTTTCTCTTTGTCAGGAACACAGTTGTGCGCACACATACACATATATAAATCAACATGCATATAGATATAAGCCAGCGAGTAGATTCATCTTAATTTTGGATCTATCAAGTATCGTTGAAAGATCAAATCCCTCCAGCTGCAAATCTTTCCTCAAGTTTTTTCACTATCAAAAAAGTTTGTCTCAAAAAGATTTGATCTCTCTTGGCCCTTGATAGATCCAAATCTAACATGGATCTTTACAATGCAATAATATAAATTAGACATTATAAGCACAAGTTGGAGTTAATCCTTAAGTATGGTGCAATGAAACATTGCTATTACATGCATATGTATTCCCTTTATATTCCAAGTGTTGAACTTTAAATCGAGGCCATTCCGTCTTAATACCAAATGTTCGTTCTTTAAATTCTTCTGCTTGGAAAACAGTTCACAAAATTTTCTTTGGAAACTTGCATTGAAAATGTTTGTCAGCACCTGCATAATCCTTTGATATGTTTTTCACTTTTGGTCTATTGCAATTTCTATATATGAAGGCCTTGCGCTTCTCTAATTCGAATAATCTTAGGAAGGTGCCAATTTTACTGAGTGGATGCGCTTTTTTATATTTTGCTGCTACAAACACAGGATTGTAGGTCAGGCTTCCTTGTTATGTAAGACTCTAAGAGTTGCATTTTTAGATTTTCTTGACTGAGGTTTTGAGATACATTTTTTCTGTGATATCTAAACGTTTTTTTCCCTTCAGACAATAGTTTTCCTCATTTCAGATGGCTGGTGTGTTATATGCATCAACAAAGATAAGCCCATGCGTATAAAGAAGCACTATTTTGTGTACAAACATACATTTGTCTTTAAAGTTTATACCATTAACGGATTATCTGATGACAGGGAGCTTGCCTCGGTATTACCTTATGGACATTGGAGATCATTGGTACTGTGATTTTCTTCTGTGATGACTTTTGGTTGGTTTTTGTTTCACGTTGACTTGCACTAATTACAGACACAGGCGAATCATGCTGCCATTAATGGAAATGCATGGTTACAGAAAACATGAACCTCTATCAACTTCTCGAGTTCAAGTTTGGTGTGCATCTTATCTGTATAATTGGTTTTAGTCTTTGGATTGGTTGTGGTGAAGTCCTGGAAATATGTTGTCACGAGACATAGAAGATATAAAGAACCATAAAAGGGTAGTAAAATAATGGGGCTTCTACATTACTAACATATGCATTAAATACACCAAAAGCAGTGTGTATACTTTCTAAAATTGAATGCCGAAGATGTTAAAACTTAATGTAGAGAGCAAAGTCACTTGAATCCTTATTTCTTTTTAAGGAGAAGATAAGAAGAAACTAATATGCTTATTAATCGGTGTGTGCTGTGGTTGCAGTTTGTTGAGACAAACTTTGACCTAGGGAACAACTATACAGATGTTATTGCTCCGCAGGATGTTGCAACTTATGGAGGACTGTGTGCACTTGCATCTTTTGATAGATCAGAACTTAAGGTGCGGTTGTTTCTAATTTGCAATGATTCTGATGAGTTTTTCTGGTTGAAAGATTGATTTAACTCCTTGTTTATGCTAATGCTGTTTGCTTTTCCTGTTTTTTTTGACATGATTTGCATACCAGAATAAAGTGATAGACAATATCAATTTTCGAAATTTCTTGGAACTAGTGCCTGAAGTAAGGGAACTTATTCATGACTTCTATGCAAGGTATGGTCTTCTTAATGAAAGTTTGTTTGCTATTATTTGCCATTTTATGTTTTCAACCTTGCTTTTAATAATTTTGTAATTTTCAAGTAAAATTTCATATTATATGCCTTTCTACCCTTGAACTTCTAACTTTATCCCAAGTGCTTGATGTGGTGATGGTTAAGTCTCTGCCTTCTTTGAAATGCCATTTTGGTTGGTTAGGAGTTAGGACAGGTTGGTATTTGATTGCATGTGTTGGGGATGTTGTTATGATTGGATTACGAACAGTAGTTTGAAAAGGGGACTGAAAAAGATGTTTATCATATGTGAAGACGAGCTTAATGATAGAGATCAATCCTTGAGATGATATACCTTAAAACAAGCTGACTAGAAGTGGGGTATATGTGCAACTTTGGGTGTGGCTGCGGTATATCTTTTTTTCCGAATTCATTTTTGTTGCTGTTTGTAAATATACGTCCCAGGTTTAGAAAATGATTTCAAATCAGCATGAGGTGGTTTTCATTGTATTTCCAGAGGTTTGGAAATACTCCTAAACGGGTAGCAGTGCTTGGTTTTATTTTGCAGATAGAGAAATGCATCTGAATCTCACAGCTTTTTAGGATCCGAATCATTTTTTTGAAAATGCTTCCTTTTAAGGTTAAAGAGAAGCATTACAACTGGTCCAGAAGGTCAGGAACCACATTCTGCCCACTTCAGAGGCAAATTGTCCCTTGAGGGGTGAACCAGAGAAAATTTTAGGTGCTAATATTTGCCATTTGGCTAAATTTTCCTATTTTTTATAAAAAATATTCACCAATTCTAAACAAATAGTCGCCCAAACTTCTTTAGTATGAAAATGAGTTTACTTAAAATCACCAAACTTATAAAATAGATAAGATCCTTGGAAACTTGTAAAATTTTATAAAATTTTTGCCAAATCTTTATAGTTTACATTCGGAGGATTATAAAGATTTTCCAAAAAAGTATGGTTCCATAAATTTTTCCCTGGGGTGAACCATTGAACATTAGCGCTTTCATTTGGCTAAGCTGCTATGGCAGGATTGTACTCTTTTGATAGAATCATGTAGAACTTACACCATCCCACGGGGGCTTCACCCTATTGACCAATATCTTATCACGTTCATTCATAAAGGGGGTTTATAGGTATTGAGGGGTATAAAAAGGGGTATCTAGTTAAAATAGGGGTTTCTTTTATTGGAAAGATGTATTGGGAGGGGGGTTCAACAAATGTATTTTGGGAGGTATGTATCAATATCTAGTGAAATTAGGGGCATTCTTTAATATCCCACGAACATAGGCACTATGTCACAGGTTCATTGAGTGAAGACCCTGTGCACCTTCCCCCAACCCCTTATTCATTCTATGTGGGAATTGAACCTTGGTGGGTGGCTTTGAAATGTCGTCTTCACCATTGAACCTTGGTCCTATTGGTGGGATCTAGATCTTAGGTGGTTGCATAGATCTCTATACCTAGAATGTTGGGTGTTTTAAGGCTTTTGAGTTAGATTTAGTGACAAGCCTCATGACATATGTAAGATTTGTCTATTCAATAGGTATATCATATCAATCAAGAAGTAGAGTAAGAGGAGGTCTTTCAGATTCCCTACCATCTTGGACGAGGATTACAATATAGTAAATTATGGAGCTTTTACATTTATTTTCGACTAATAACTTAAGGTTTTAGGCTGAGAGAGAGGTTGGCCTCTGTACCTGTGGAGCTATGCTAGACTTAGTAATGCTACTATAGCTATTTGTTATATTAGTTTTCAGAGTCTTTGTTACTAGTAGCTTAGAAAGACTAGTTTTATCTATTCACCGTGTAACCATTAGTCTTGTTACAACAAAATCTAGCACACCCAAGTGATGTAAAGCCCCAAGCATCAAGGAGTTAGTCTTGTGCAACTTAGGAAGGCTACCCTCTGTTACCTCAGTAGCTCTTCCTCTCTCTTGGTTGGCTCTTCTCCAACTCAAGGGGTCTTTTCTAAGGATAGGTTTATCAAGGCTATGGAGTGGAGGCTCAAGGTGAAAATGAAGAGTAAGCCTTGATAAAACAGAGTGGTTGTAGTATGTGAAAGTGAAGTTGAAACAGGAAAGGGGGTATGGGAAAGAAAGGAGATGAAGGAAGAGGAGAAACAAGGGAATGAAATAATGAGAGACCAGTGGCTATCAATCTAAGGGCTAATGGAGCCATGAGATATTCCAAAATGAATGGACTAATTTATCACCATCAACTATTTTGAGGTAGGCCATGAGGTAGAAAGACTAATTTGACACCCTTCCACCCACTTAGATGAAAGATCTAGTTTGAAACCTTCATCAATTAGTTTGTACTTACGGAAAAGGGAACTTGTTTGATACATTAAACCTTGAGGTGCTTGTTGAAAATTATGATATGGAAACTAATCTTGGAGGGCTCACTTTGCCACACATCGAATTAACATAAAGGTGCTTTTTTATTAGTCGAATTATTATCCAATCAACAACTAGATATGATAGAAGAAAGGAAACAAAGCAGAAATAAGACAACAAATAAGACAAGAGGGAAAGCCTCCTCACATTGCTTATTCTTAGATGAGTAGTGTTCTCATAACTAGGCCTTTATGTTAGAATGAAAGCAAGAATTTTCTACAACAGATTTACAACAAATGAATATCATAGAAAATAACCATACTCCAAAACAACAATACCTCATTTCTTCATTAGTCTTCAAATTTGATACACAAGGGAGCCCAACATCAATCATCTCCAAGCTCTACCATCTCCTATCATTTCTCTTTTTCATAATCCTCCAACTCCCAGTTACCCAATTACAAATAAAATGGAGAGAAACTCTTGATATAGAGTGGGTTAAATCTCTCATACAAAATATTATAGTAATGGAGTAGTTAGGTCTTTACGAAATCCATGGTTGACCATGTTACAACATGTGGAAAATAGCCTCTCTAATGCAATTTGCCCTCATCCAAAATCATAAGAGTGCACCAAATAATGCTCATGAAGGGGACTCACCACCAAAAATAGGCATTAGACCAAGTCAAATGCCAAGTGTCCACATGAAATGCCCCCTTCAAGAATGTACATGCATGCAATCACTCCCCATGTGTGAGTTCCAAGGTAACCAATTTCATAGATGAAAAGATGTAGTCAAAAATCCCAAAATAGCAAGTGGACAATCTCCACAAAGAAAATCCAAGGAGATAAGGGCGAATTAGGGTTTTGACCATGCCAAAACTCCATGAAATATATATATATATATATATATATCTCCAAGAAATGTCTCCACATGTGTGACGTCCAAGAATTTCCAAAAATAGCAAGAATAAATCTTCCACATGTGTGCCCTCCAAGAATAGTCTCCAAAAATAGAATGCAAACCAAGTACAAGAGAATGCTAACTCACACGTGTGGCTCTCCTCATGTGCACGCCTCCCAATAACAACCTCCATAACCACTCCAAATAAAATAATATATATGCCAAGTCAAAGAGGTGAGGGCACTTTCCAATGAAGGTCAAAAGATGCCAAGTGTAGCTGAAATATCCATGCAATAAAGATAAGAGAATAGCTAGGAGAGGTGCACCCTAGAAAAATGTGCTATGTAACTACCTCAACCACCCTACAACTCATAAAATATTCTCCATGTGAAGTGCGCCCTAGGAGATTGTGTCAAGTTGGTTAGAACATCACCTTCCCCCCAGGTGATGTTTAGCAAATGTGACATTATAAAGTTGGATCGCCTAGGAAAATCCCACAAAGGCAACATGAATCATCCCACTAGAGCAACATCATAAGAGAAGGGGACATAAAGAAGTGCTAACCCATCTAGTCATCAAGTATGTTCCCCATCACACATCCAACACTTGAGGACCATGTAAAACACAACATCCTAGTGAACACCAACATCATACATCAACCCACCAAGTCACTAAGAAATATCAAAAACAATGTCATTAAGCATCTACCTCCTACCACCATAATCATCTAACCCCTTGGGGGGCTAGAACCATCATCCATAGCCAAGATAAGTATATGTACCAAACCACCAGAATGGGATAGCATGCTCCACATCCATCAAAAGTGCAACCAAGGGGTGATCAACAAGGCAAACACATGTGGGAAGACCACCAAGCAACAAGCACAATCATCCAACCAAGGAGAAGTAAGACTCACCCAACCAAATACCTCCATCAAATGATATGATGCCATGAAGATAAGGGGCTCCATGAAGATGAATCCCCCTAAGTTAGTCCAATAGCTGCAAGGAACCAACAATGAATTTCCATCAATGTGATGAAAATCACAAAGTAGAACCTCATACAATATGAGGTCTAACAAGTCTAAAGCTAAAAGTTGTCAGATGTTCTATTGAACTTAGGCTGAGTGCAAAAAATTCTATATATTCTTTTCAACTTTGGTCTCATGTTAAATCTCCTTTTGTGAAATGAAAGTTACTCATTGGATCCAAAATTGTAAAAGTGTCAGGAGCTACACATGTTTCAAATTTGTGTTGTGGATGCTCTCCAATAAATCTTACAATCCACTAAGGCATTATTAGTGGAGTTGCAAGATGTCGTCCTCTATTCCAAGAGGATAATAGGAGTCATCTGGGGGAATGAAGTGTCATTAATGCTCATTATGATAAACGCCAAGGAAGGGGCACCATAGGTCACAATGAAAAGACATTCAATGTTTGAATCCAGAAATGGCACCAGAACTGTTCAAAAGCTGGCCTCCTTGGAATGGGTAATAGCCTTATGTAAGTTCTAATTATGCATTTTTACTACGACAAAGTCATAGTGTGCATGGTAGCTTGTTAGATTTGGAGAATCAATCTGAAAAGGTGTTGATAGAGTTAGGCCATGTGCCTAATCTTACATCCCACTAGGGGCAAGTTGCAACACCCTCTCTATAGTCAATTAGGTGCTCCCAGAGGAGGTAGCTTCAGGCAATGCAACTATAGCTGATCCATATATACTACAGATGCCATGTGGTAGAGGTAGAGGTAGAGGAAGCCTCCTATTGCCAGTCCAACCTCTAGTAGGGGTCATGCCAGAGTAGGGTGGGCAATCACGATAACATGAAACACTAATTAGACTTAGCACCTCATTTACTATGGCACAATACTTTTTGTAAAGCAAACTCTTTGTTGTGCCTTTAATAGCACTAACTTTTTGATCCTAATTGTCATTGTTTAGATTTTTGGGTGAGGAGGTTTTTATAGCCATTATAATGCTATTGATGGGCGTATTCTTGGCAATTATTTTGCCATAATAGGCATATGGGGCTAGGTGACTAGAAGTGTGCCACTTTCTATGTCGCTTTTTATTGCTAAATTTACTCTATGATATTGATTTATTGCTAAATTTACTCTATGATATTGATCTAATTGATTAATAGAAAGCTGTTGAAAGGGTAGGAACTTGCAAAATTCCATTCTCATTTGCTATTTTTTAATTGTGTCATTTGTTCTTTGTTGTAGTAGTTTTGAGGACATTATAAATTTTAATTGCTATATGCAATCTCACAAACTCCATGCATTATTTGTGCATTATTATCTAAAACTCCAATGCCATCCATTTAACAGTGTAAATGCAACACCAGGACTTCCTATGAGGTCACCCATCCTAGTTCTACTCTAGCCCAAGCATGCCTAGCTGTGGAGTTTTGATCAAGTTTAACACACTCCAAGTGGTTGTTGAGTTACTTGGTAGGCTGTTGGCAGTTTGTGTTAGGTAAAATGGCTACTGGGCTATATATATGTTGTTAGAGGGCCTCTTACATTCGCTTGATTTCGAGATGGTCAAGCTCTGGGATTAAACATAACTCCATGGTAATTAGGCATCCACAATCTCACCATGGCTTTGGAGGTCCACGTTGGCCATTTACAATCTCCAAAAAGTTTGCAGGTATTTATTTTTTGGAATGTATTGCCCAGTTTGCTGCCATCTTTGGATTATTTTAGGTTATTTTGGGGTTGTTTCAGATTCATTGAATCTAATATTCTGGGTTTGTAATGTTTTCCGAAGTTTAAAGTCACTTCTTGGATTTTTACAAAGTTTAAACAAAATACTATTTGTCGATCTTCAACATTTTTGCACCAAGAGAAGCGAGGTGCTGTACAACCTGGTGTGGGCGAGATCCATGTGCACACGTGTGTAGCGTTAATAAATAAAATGAAAAAAAGTTTGTTTATTTATCTCACTTACTATATTTAAACAACTAAAATCTATCATAGATCCATCTTAACCTTGGATCTATAGGAACAAAGAAAGACAAGGCGCAAAGTTAGTATTTATTTAATAAATAATATTTGAAGGTGCAAAAAGATTGTGGGTTGCACCCCCAGTTTTTTGATGCCTCTTGGTGCTTAATGGATCTGAGGCTAAGATGGATCTATGCCAGTCTGACACTTTGGTTTGTCTATGCCTGGAAACCCGGAAATGTTTATAAAGTTACCTGTTTGTATGATCCATAGTCCCATGGTTACCTTCTGCCCTTATTCTAGCTCCCATCTCACCATGTTTTAAATGCTATAAACACATGCCTAATTGTAATATCCCCATTTTTGGGCTCTCTGGCTCTGCAATTGGAGATGACTTTTTGGGTTTGTGTCAGCTTGATCAGAGGGGTAATTTGTTGTTATCAATGAGCTTAGATGGTCAAGAAGAGATATATGTCACCCGACCAGGTCCATTTATCATTTTTAATCATCAGGATCACTCCTGCGCAGTAAGTTTTCGATTTCGATGCATTTCGACCATTCCCGTAAGTTCGGAGTAATATTGAGCATTATTTAATTGATTTCACTAAGGTTGGTATTTTAATTAAATTATTCAACAAGGGCACCTTAGTGTAATAGCTCATTGGAACCAAGATGAAGAGCTTTAAATGTTGGAAGGATGAAAAGTGACTTCCAGTGGTTGGAAATGTTTTAAAATAAGATAGATCACTTTTTGGAGTTAAAAGGGTGTTATAAACTTTAAAGTGACTTTAGGGAAATATTAAAGATAAATCAAAGTCACTTTTATATTATTTAATTGAGGGGAAAAAAGGTAAAAATGGTATAAAGGAGAATTACAAGAACATTCTCTTATTATGCATGATCATTTTATCAAAAATCAAATTGGAGAGGTCTTGTGGCTTTTCAGGGTTTTGGATTGAAACCCTTGAGTATATTGGTTTTGGTGGTGAAACTATATACCTTAGCTGATCAAGGCAAAGAGATTATTCAGATCTCTCTTGGATTCATTGCAGAAGGAAGATCCATTATTTTCAGAGTTATTGTTTGCTTGTGGAGGCTGTTTTGTGCAGATTGAGCCATCTTCATTTTCCCTAGTCTTTCACTGTGGATCATAACATTTGTTTGCAGCAGGGCCATGGCCATTATTGTAACTCGTGAGGCATAGAGAGGGGCCGTGTCCATTTGTTGGCAGCATTGTGGCACTAAGGAAGGGAGTCATTCCCTTATTTGCAGGACGTGGCGTTACAGAAGGAGGCCAAGTTGTTGCAGCCTATGGGAGTTATAGAGAAAGGGTCGTATTCATTATTGGCAATTCGTGGCAGCTTCAAGGGAGGTCACACCTACCATCTGTAGTTCGTATCATCTTTCAGGGGTGCCGTATTCCTTCACACAGGTCGTGGTATATTTAAGGAGTTGTAGCCATTATTTGCTGGCCATAACCATTAAATTCTTGTGCAATAACTGCTGTTCACAGCTGGTTACATACAGGTCAGAAATGTTAATTAAATCTGAGTGTTTGCTGAGTTATTGCTACTGTTCAGTTTTGGTATCAGATCGTTATCCTTTACAATAATGTAATTGCTGCCTTTTTGGGTGTTGGGAATAATAAAACCATCATTTGTGTGCCAAGTATTATGGATCTGTTGTGAGACTGTCTAGAAGAGTAGCTCTGAAATCTGGTGTCTAATATAATAAAACACCTTTGTGCCAAAACCATTGTGGGCTCTATTGTGAAGTTGTTTGGAGGAATAGATACAAAATTGTTGGTGTGCCAAAACTGTTGTAAACTGTTTGACAAAATATCTGAACCAAACTGTTTGACAGAAACTCTAAACCAGCAGTAAACTCTAGAACATATCAACAACCTTTTAACTGTTTGACAAAAGTTTTGTACCGAATAAACACAAACTTTATCAGCAGTATGCACAAGAAACCTATCAGCAGTAAGGCAAGGGTTATTACAGTTGTGACATTGTTGGAAAGAAAGAGATCCGACATTTAAATATCTCAAAAATACACCAGCAGTCCGTAAAGGATTTTACAGTGGTATCCGAGCTGTGCATCCTCCCATCCTGAGGGGAAATCAGTGAAAGGAATTTCAGATTGTTTCTGATAAGTGACCAGCACTTATACCTTTCTATTTCTACATTGATAACTTGATATCAAGGTTTGGATTCAGTGTCTTAAGAAAGATGAAGACAAATCAGGAACTCATGGCAGAAGAATTTTTGCAACTCATGGCATAATTTTTGCAAGTCTTTCAAGGATATCAGAAGAATTTAACAACATTGTTAGAGCATCCTGAGCTGTTGGAGCCTCACTGATCAGTTGGGAAGAAATAAGAGGGGTTCAAATCTGAAATGGTTGGTGACGTGAATGCCTCACCTCATGATAGAAGTTTGACAGAACCCCAGGATGACTTCTTTGAAGTGCATGCAGCTATGCAGGTTGAGGATGGGTGCAATGAGGTTGACAAAACAACTGCCTTTAATACACCAACAAAGTTTTTTGTGGAGTTGAGTTTGGTACATTCTTCATCATCCACAACAGAAACTCAATCATCTATGGCAGCCATAACACATGAGGATGTTAGTGGTACTCAGATTAAGCATGAGGAGCATTCAGATTTGCATGGGCTTGAAGGGAGGTATGACTCAAAAATGTTTGCGTCATGGGGATCATGAGCCACCTCTTTTGGAGAGCCCAATGAAGACTCAAGTCATAGCTACAAATGAGATAGTTGAGCATATACCTTGTGGACCAACCAACAGGGAAGTGTATGCATCCGGTGATTGGGGGAATGTGTATATTATAGATGTGGACACATCAATCTGGGATCCGGGTTTAGATGACACTAGTGGAATGAGTGCACATGATAAGAAGCCTTCATATAACAACCAACTTTATCATGTAGACCTTCAATCATGGTTGAGTAAGCATGACCAAGGGTTTGGAGAGATTCCTGCAGGGAGATCTCCTGACATAGGCTTCGAGCATACCATTGAGTTTGGTTTACCCAGGATCGATGAGTTAATAGACGAGCTTCATGGTGTAGTATATCTCTCTGAGATTGACTTGCGTTTGGGGTACCATCAGATTAGGATGAGAGAGAAGGGTGTGTGGGTACATCAGGAGAAGATCCATGCCATATGGGATTGGCTCACAGAGATTTCAGTTGATTGAAAGTCACACCTCCTGGTGGAATATTCCAAGAATAGGTTTGCTTGTGAGTTAATGGATGGCCACATTTAGGATGACATTATCTACAGAGTGGTGGATGACATTATCTACTACAAAGATCGCATATATTTAGTCCTTGAGTCCACATTTAGGGAGAAGATCACGATGGCTATGCATGATACACCTTTGGCAGGGCATTCATGATACTTCAAAACTTACCGACAGATTAGAGAGAGGTTCTCATGGAAGGGCCTCAAAGATGATGTGTTGTGACATGTGAGGGAATGTATGGCTTGTTAGCAGAACAAGTCATAACATACTCATCCCGTAGGATTATTGCAGCCTTACTCATTCCAGAGCAGAAGTGGAAGAATGTGTCGATGGATTTCATCACAGGTTTACTGGAGGTGCATGACATGGATTGCATTTATGTAGTTGTTGATTGGTTGCCCAAGTTCACGGATTTCTTGGCAATTTCATTAGAGTATAAGGCACCACAGGTGGCATAGTTGTTTTTCAGGGAGGTATCTAGACTCCATGGGTTTCTTGAGTACATTGTTAGTGATAGAGAAAACAAGTTTCTCAGTGCATTTTGGTAGGAGATGTGCAGATTAACAAGAATCAAAGACTTGGTCTATTTGGATTCCCATGGCTATCAGTGTGGCGCAGTGGAAGTCAGTAGGAATTGCGAATGGACTTCTAATTTGGATGTGGGATTTGGGAATTCATTTGATTGGTAGATTGCTTCAAATTTTAATAATGATTAACAGGGTTGTGACAATGATTGGTCTATTTCATTTTTGGAATGTCATGAGAGGAGATGCTGATACTCATTCTATATGGCGGAACAAATTTTCTTTGTCGATACCCAGGATCGAGTTTGGCAGTGGATTTGCATACTTTGACTTCACTGAGATGCCTTTGCAGGATATGATTCATGGTAGTAGGTTCATCTCTTTCAGGCATTTCAGCTTGGGGTTGCAGGAGAGGAGAATGTAGTCTGGGTATGATGGTTAGGCCGTTATGATCAGAGTGGCGCAACGTCAGCATGGTGGTTCCTTTCTGAGACTAGCTTGGGACCCTGGGATTACATTGTTTGGTAGTTCAACAATTGATGAAGATGAGAGAGCCAGTTTTTACTTTCAGGGGTTTACTTCTAGAGTCCTAGGGTGCATTGGATTGGTTTCCTAGAAGAGCAATTCTCTAAGGGGTTGACTATGTTTTTGTAGTATATGATTGCTCTACTTATCGGTAGTATTCATGTGTCCTCTTGTGTTAGTACCTTGCAGGACAATGCTTTAAGCAGATGGTGCTTTACATCTTCCAGGTTGGTTTGGGACCTTGGGATCATTCTCAATTTCAGTTTGTTTCAACTTGTTGATCAAAGGGTTGTGATGGCATTGCTCACAAACAATCTTTGGGAAGGAAGCACTGCAATATCCCCATTTTCGGGTTCTCTGGCTATGCAATTGGAGGTAACTTTATGGGTTTGTGTCAGCCTAATCAGAGGGGTAATTGATGTTACCAGTGAGCTTAGATAGTTTAGAAGAGATATATGTCACCCGACCGGGTTCGTTGTATGGTATGTATACCTCCGTAGACTTTACCAATCAAATCGCTGGGCGGAGGAGGGTCCCTTGTCCCACAAACAAGGGGGTCTCATACACCAATTTGGTGTGGCTTGGTCGTGACCTTAAAAATAGATTATTATTATTATTATCTTTCATTATCGAGATCACTCCTGCACAATTAGTTTTCAATTTCGATGCATTTCGACCATTCCCATAAGTTGGGAGTAATATTGAGCATTATTTAATTGATTTCACTAAAGTTGTTATTTTAATTAAATTATTTAAGAAGGGCACCTTAGTGTAATAGCTAGTTGGAACCAGGATGAAGAGCTTTAAATATTGAGAGGATGAAAAGTGACTTTTAGTGGCTGGAAATGTTTTAAAATAAGATAGATCACTTTTTGGAGTTAAAAGGGTGTTATAAAGTGACTTTGGGGAAATATTAAAGATAAATTAAAAAGTCACTTTTATATTATTTAATTGAGGAGAAAAAAGGTAAAAAGGGTATGAAGGAGAATTACGAGCTCATTCTCTTATTATGCATGATCATTTTATCAAAAATCAAATTGGAGAGCTCTTGTGGCTTTTTAGGGTTCTGGATTGAAACCCTTGAGTAGATTGGTTTTGGTGGTGAAACTATCCACCCTAGCTGATCAAGATGGAGATTACTCAGATCTCTCTCTTGGATTCATTGCAAAAAGGAAGATCCATTATTTGCAGAGTTATTGTTTGCTTGTGGAGGCTGTTTTGTGCAGATCGAGCCATCTTCATTTTCCCTAGTCTCTCACTGTGGATCATGAGACTTGGAGAGGGGCCGAGTCCATTTGTTGGCAGCATCGTGGCACTAAGGAAGGGAGTCGTTCCCTTATTTGCAGGACGTGGGGTGACAGAAGGAGGCCGAGTTGTTGCGGGCTGTGGGAGTTATAGAGAAGGGTCGTATTTATTATTGGCAATTCGTGGCAGCTTCAAGGGAGGTCACACTTACCATCTGCAGTTTGTATCATCTTCCAGGGGGGCTGTATTCCTTCACACAGGTCGTGGTATATTTAAGGAGGAGTTGTACACATTATTTGTTGGCCATAAACATTAAATTCTTGTGCAATAACTGCTGTTCACAGCTGGTTACAATGTACATACAGGTCAGAAATGTTAATTAAATCTGAGTGTTTGCTGAGTTATTGCTACTGTTCTGTTTTGGTATCAGATTGTTATCCTTTACAATAATGTAATTGCTGCCTTTTTGGGTGTTAGGAATAATAAAACCATCATTTGTGTGCCAAGTATTATGGATCTGTTGTGAGACTGTCTAAAAGAGTAGATCTGAAATCTGGTGTCTAATATAATAAAACACCTTTGTGCCAAAACCATCGTGGGTCCTATTGTGAAATTGTTTGGAGGAATGGATCTGAAATTGTTGGTGTGCCAAAACTGTTGTAAACTGTTTGACAAAAACTCTAAACCAGCAGTAAACTCTAGAACATATCAGCAGCCTTCTAACTGTTTGACAAAAGTTGTGTACCAAATAAACACAAACTTTATCAGCAGTAAGCACAAGAAACTTATCAGCAGTAAGGCAAGAGTTATTACAGGTGTGACATTGTTGGAAAGAAAGAGATCTGACATTTAAATAACTGAAAAATACACCAGCAGTCCGTAATGGATTTTACACTAATACCATTCCTTTTCTTTACAAGGGAATGATTTTAGTCATACCTGTTTCCTAATTCATTCAACATCGTGATAATGCTTATGCCAAGTCTACAATAATTGGCCAAGTGAGAATTGATTTTTCATTCTATGAATCTATTCCATACCTGATGGCAGTTGAAATCCTCACAAGCTTTTCTTCCATTATTACGCCCTCCCTGGCATTCCCTTTTTGGACCTGCTAAATTGATTATCTGTCCATTTGCATTCTTTGATTTCTACTTGCAGATTGTTCTATAATTCACGAAGATCTATTCACTTCATCAGTCAAAATTAAATAAATAAATAAAGGCCATTTTTCATTTTTTAGTAAATTTTAAGAGATTTTATCTGATTAACTGCTTGTTTTACACGCGATTCCTTTACAGATTTCTGTTATTGTCAAAGTCAATTAAATTTGATTGAGTTGCAGTTATTAACAGTATCTTAAAATTTATTTTGACATAACTTAAGAAAATTTTATTCTGCTAAAGTGAGATATATTCAGCAAAAACTATTTTAGTTAAGTTGTCCTGACTCCTCACTAATCAAGCAGTATTGGAATAACCCTTACTCGTTGTCATTTGCTTGTTTGGTGAAGGCACTTTTAATTTCATCTGACCAGCATATATCTCTTGTGGTGTGTCAGCCGATATGCTTCATGCATAGAGTATCTTCAGAATCTGAAGGCGAACCTACTGCTTGATATACATCTTCATGATCATGTGGAAACACTGTATGATCAGATTCGGCATAAAGCCCTTATCCAGTATACAACTCCTTTTATATCCGTTGATCTTCATACAATGGCAAATGCATTCATGACAAATGTGGCTGGGCTTGAAAAGGAGCTTGAAGCTTTGATTATGGATAATCAAATTCAGGTAGGGGCTCGGTATTCGCATAGATACATTCTTCAAAAAATATTACTTTATTTTGAACTGCTAGAGAGCACATGCAAATAGGTTTGTTGTAGATCATGGATGTTGGTGTATTGGTTTACCTGCCAGTATTGAGCATCTTGATGAAAAGGATCGCATAATATGAATTTCTGTACTAAAGTTCTTTTCTCTGGTCTTCATTGCTGTAGGCACGCATTGATTCACATAACAAGATCTTATACGCTCGCCATGCTGATCAGCGTAATACGACATTTCAGCGTGTTCTCCAGACTGGGGTGGAATTTGATAGGGATGCACGAGCGATGATGTTGCGGGCCAATATCATGAGGCATGATTTTATCTCAAAATCATCCAGGAGGATGTGACTTGGCATGATTATTTTTTGCAAATTAATATTCTGTTGCATTTGACGATCTATACAAGCTTTGGGAATTCTGTAAATGTTGCAGGAATTGTTCTAATGTTTTAGTCTAAGAAATCTTTTCTGGAAAATATGCTTAACGTTGATGAATCTGTTAGCAATTAATGATTTTCTCCAATGCACCATTTATGTGGGGGTGCTATTTATAGTGTTTATAGCTTTTAAAGTTTTGAATTAACGCCATCTATATAAATTTTAATGGATATAGTACCTGAATAAGCTGCTTTTGGTATGGATTCTTGAGTTGAACACCCTATGTCTTTTGATGACAATTGAAGGACATCTAATGTAGAGAGATTTCTTGAGGAATGCAGGGCTCTTTCCACGGATGGCGATTTGGGAGGTTGCCCGGTCCTGAGGTTTTCAAAGATGGGGCCTTCTGCTGGCCTGCTTTAGTTTTGAGTATTTGCTTCTGACAGCGATTTCCTTAAGTCAAGATTGTTCACAGCCTTACTCGTGAATGTTTCCAATATTGACATCAATTAATCTGGTCAATGAACTGGTGCAGCCATGTTTCAGTTGATATCGGTCCCGAGTTGTATTTAGTCATTTGGAAATTTTATTTTTCAGTTAAAGTTCATCTTGGTTAAAGACTGAGCAATGAGTGCTGACAAGAAATGAGTTTATTCAAGGTGATTATGAGTTGATGCTTTGAGGATGCTGTTTCTTTCATTCTCTAATCAGAATTTGCATTTGGTTCTTTGTTACAGACTGATCTATTTGGTTTGAGAGGCACTATATACATCTTTTTTCAAATGTGTTTTTCAATTCAAGCAACTCTTAACTGCACCTGACCATAAAATGAAAAATTTGCTCAATAACAAGCTAAATGCTTAAATTGTAATAATCAATTGCAATTTGACATTTGATCCATTCCCCATAAAGTGGGTAAGATGTGGATTAAATGTTCATCTTATAGTGAACTATTTAACTAGATGTAGGTGGAATTGATATCTGTGAATAAGGAATATGTAGACCTTAATTCTGAATTAATAAATTAATATATTTACACAAGTTGGAAAATATCTGAAAAATTCATGTTCAGCACTAGTAAGGTATTGCACCATATTTGTATGTGACTCTGGATATGAATGGTTCCTTTTTACCATCTCTACTTTTTATCTATTGGGAACAGGGAAGGGCACAAGGGAGAAGCTACCATTTTGCTTCAGCCAAAGGGGTTTCCATTTCAGTATTGTCAGGTTGACATTCTACTTGTTAGAAAAATATGTGCTGAATATCCTGTTTTGTTAAGTCATTTCAGGCTGCAGCAAATCTAGTTTGGAGGAATATGTGCCTGTAGATGGTGTTAATAACTATGCAATATAGGTAACCTAAAAAAGTGAAATATTCTATCAGAATTGTCAAGAGTGTCTATCAGCTGATTTAAACATGGAAGCTTTGATCAGTTTTAATGAGGTAGGGTTTCCATTTCAGTATTGTCAGGCTGACATTCTACTTGTTAAAAAAATATGTGCCGAATATCCTGTTTTGTTAAGTCATTTCAGGCTGCAGCAAATCTAGTTTGGAGGAATATGCACCTGTAGACGGTGTTAATAACTATGCAATATAGGTAACCTAAAAAAGTGAAATATTCTATCAGAATTGTCAAGAGTGTCTATCAGCTGATTTAAACATGGAAGCTTTGATCAGTTTTAATGAGGTAGGGTTTAAGCATTTATTTTGGATGATAAGACGGAAATTTGGTAAATGGAGAACATCGGCTAGCATATATCACCTGAACATGATTAGACAGGTGATAATGAGAAAATGTGAGCTCACAGCTGATGGGGAATTATGGATCAGCGCTATCACGATAAGTCTTGATACCATAAACTCACAGTTTATGTATGGGATTGCATATTTTCATAAAATTATGTTTGTGATGTGGAAGTATGGTCTGTGTTTATTAAATGGGAGCTCCTGTGACAAGCTTTAGAGGCTGATAAATTAATCCTGTATACTTGAATCCTCACAAGATTTCTAGATACAGGCGTATACTCGAGATATCTTTGAAATGGTACATCTAGTAAAGAAGCACCCCCTCCCCTCTCTCTAATATGCCTGCAGGCACACAACGCATTTGTTAAGAAATCATGAATTTGAAAATGCATTCTGAATACACAAAACATTAAGAACATGGTTACAAAGACTGAATTTATTGGGAAGGTATGATGGTAATTAAATATAAACACGTTATGCAGGTTTAAAAACACCAGAATTCAATACAAACAAGTATCAAACTCATCAAGTAGGTATAGTTATAAGTGAAGACGTGTGATATGGTTTTTATTCAATTCCAATTGGATGCTATCAAGCATCTTGTTGTTTAGTTAGCTAGCTTATCTAGTATAAAAGCAGTTTTTGATATAAATATGATACAATGTTGGCAAGGCACACACCACACTGGAAAAATAACACTTGGTTTGAAATATTTTTTTTTAGTTGAATTACTTGCACTCAAATTGTGAACAAAGCAAGTAACAATATGCCAAGTGGAAAGACTTGTGACATTTCAAAACAATAATACTCTGCGATCATACCTCTGTCCCTCCCCAATTTTGTATTCACTAGATTCTGCCTCTCGTAATTGCTTTCTCAGTATTGACTCTTTATTCGATATCCTTTCATTCACTGTGAGATTTGATGTGCTTCAATTCTACAATAGATCTCCTATGGCCTTCTGCAATTTTGCAATCTTTTGTATGTGCAGCTTGAGGCTCGCAATCAAATCTGGTGCTTGTGATTTTTGGTTTGATAGAAATATGATCCTTGTGATTTTGGTTTTGATGATAAAACATACATTCGTTTGGTTCTGAGGAATTTGGCTCTTGATTTTGCATGCTCCCCCCCTTTCATGTTTTTTTGCAAGCTTGCTCTTTAGAACCCTTCATACTTCATTGTGAATCTTTTCAAGCTACTCAATAATTTATGGTTTAAGCCCCTTTCTCTTGCTTATTGCTCATTTTTAACCTGCTAAGAGGGCTACCTCTCTTTTGCTCTGCTTATTTCCCAAGCCTTTGACCCTTATGCTAGCACTCTCTGATTGCTTTGATCTTTGTAAACCTTTGTTCGAGATATTTGCCCTCCTACACACACCAAAACTAAGTTGTCTGGTTCATTATTTGGTTGTCCATTTATGTCATGGGTACAATGATCTCTTCTAATTCAATAACTATATCTTGGAGGTACCTTTGATTGCCCTGCTTGGCATCACAGTGTTGGAGTTACTTCTGTGATTACTAGCTTTTGACCACCTAATTAAGCCCCATTATCTTAAGATCCTACAAAATATATGCATCCATGTTTTCCATATTTAGCGTAACCAGACTATACGGATTTCTTTTGTTAATTACTTCACGTGGATTCAATTAGTGTTTCAAACTTAGGACAAATAAAATGAAGCCATTATATATATATGGATGATCTATGTGAAAAATAATACCATTTTGAGATTTTCCTAATAATTAGAGACACTATAATAAGTGGTAAACATTTGGAGCAAAATTAATATGTATTTATTGCTTTGCACCACATTAGAGAATACTTACCATTTAACCATAGGTCAATGGACAAGAAAATGAGTTGTCAAAAACTTCATAGCTAAATGGCCCCTTCCATATTGTCTTGACCCTTCCTCAGTGATGGAATTGGGCACTTGACTACGTCTCTTTCATTTATCAAGACACTGGATCATTGTAGAGATTTGTTTGTGTAGACTAATGCAAGAATTCACTAAATTTAAGTTATATACATTGACTAATCCTAATTATAATGATTTCCTGATCGAACGTGAGGTTTACCTACACAGATGATTACACATTAATTGCAAGGTAAGTTGACTTTATGTTGATTTTTTTAATGACAAAATCAGAAATATTTCATTCACACATTTCGTCAAACACTTAGCAACCTAGAGATAACTGTCTTTTTAAATTTCAGAAATGCATACCCACATTCAGAAATTTCTATAAGCAAAAATACATATTGTTAAGCAAAATATGCAACGGAAATGCACAATGGACAACAACCCATAACTCACAGAAATTTAGGCAACTGTCAGGGAAAACCCCAATGTGGGGAAACCCAACGAGAGAGAAAGATCTATTATTCAGCTTCAGGAAAGTGTATTACAGCAACAAATTAACAATTTCCAGCCAAGGAAAAAAATACTTCACAGCACCAACAAACAATCCTAAAAATTTTGCCTTGAAAAACGTGCCCAAGTCCGTAGATCTGTATGTCCTCCAAATCTGTGCCTCAAAAAACGAGCCCAACAAGGTACTGTACGACCTGCACAGTATGGCCTAGCAGCAGCAAGAAAAACCCAGAAAAATGCCTCGGTTTTTGTGCCAAACAACTGCCTCGAAAATCGTGCCCTTCTTGATGCTGTACGGACTGTATAGATCCGTATGGTACGGCCCAACAACAGAAAAATAGTACAACACTGCAGACATAAAATCTCCTTGGGATTTGTGCCCTCTTTCTCCTTGGGAAATGTGCCCTCTCAAGYTGCTCACTTTCCTCTCTCAAGCCTACTCTGAAAATCTCTCTAACTCAACACCTCTCGTCTTCTCCGGTGTGTCTTTCTCACATCCCTAAGCATGTATATGTACTTTTCTCTTTTCCCAAGAAACCCTAACTTACATAACCAACTCAGTCTAATGGCTATCATAAGTCTAATTTGAGGGCTCATATTTAATGCTCCTCATTAATTACAAAGTAAGTAATAAATGATCATTAAATACTTTTTGGGTCCCACAACTTTATAAAAGCATTCACTTTATAAAAGCACTTTATTTAAAAAGTCACTTTACAAATAAAACATGTCTAGGAATTATGACTTTATGTCCTCCCCATGACAAAACACAAAAACATGAATGAGGACA
>JZKD02S1889789.1:496004-532325 GCA_000966675.3 Picea glauca
GGGATAACCTTGCTGTTGACTGGATTAAAAGTCCAGATTCCAGATATTCTGGTTACAATGAAATTTCAAATGCATCCACTCCTTGATCTAAACTGTATTTTGACACACTTTCTTTTCAATTCCACAATGAACACTATTGACATTCAAATGATAAATTCTCCAGAAATTAAGCTTTCAGGACTCAAAATTAGAGCGTAACCTTGTTGTATCATGAGTTCAAGAAATTTGAGACTCAAGGAAATAAATAATCACTTAGTACATAAAAGCTCAACATGCACACAATTATTCAACTCTATAACTAGTAATATTAAAAATTATCCAAACAAATTCATGCAGTTCTTAAAATGTTGACTTTGAACTGTAGGATGTATGTAATATAATTCCAAGAGAAAGTAACTAGTAAAATAAATTGTTGAACATTCTAATAATACAAAGCATAAACCCCTTCCTTTCATCATAGAATTGTACTCATAAACCATACAATTTCCATGAATTACACAAGCATTCAATTTTATAGATTGAACATTCATACCAATTAACTCATTATAAATATGAACTTATCTATTTATAAGATATTATCTAGAAAAACTGACTAAGGGTGAGCGATTTTCCACCCAACCATAGTCTCTGCTACACTGATGTCTTCTACAATATGCCACCCTCGTTCTAGGCCATGATACCACTAGGGAAAATTTCTCAAGGAATTTAATGGAGGTGAAGGCCACTCTCCTTCACAGGTAGTCAAATGAAAGAAACCCCTTTACCCACCAAGCCTAGGGCCTCCAAGAATTTCATGGATTCCTTCCCAGCTGGTTACATTTGCACAGGGGAGTCCCTTCACCGCCTCTGCGGTCCCTCAACACCCTCCTCTCTCAGTGCCATTTTTATTTTCCCAACTAAAACCAAATTTTACCAACTAACACCAAATTTGTCCAGGTCAAGTTCATGTTTCTCTACCCAAATTCAGAAATACATTTCTCTCGTGATTCTCTCTCCCTGTTTACACATGGTTTGTCCCACAACTCTTCCCAAAAAGTGTCTCCCTCGCATCCATTTGCATTCTCTCTTTCTTCCCCAATAAGGTCCACATTTTTCTCTTTGTTGTGGAAAAGAAATTCTTGGGTCAATCATGGAAAACGAGGTGGATACTTTTTGTACCCTTGGACGACATTTTTTAGCTATCCCAACCATCTCTCCATATCTTCATCATTATGGGCGATTGGCTACACAACTACCAAACCCCCTTTATTAACCGATTCATGGGAAATGGGAAGAGAGAGAAAATAATTCCAAATTTGAATTTTAGTAATTTGGAAACATGGCTCTTTGGAGAAAGTTAATTACTTGACAGACAAGGTAATCCCCCAACCCCTTCACCAATTTTCTCTCACAGTATCGTGACCAGTACTAGTGCTCCACCCTTTAGTTAATTGTTTGGTGGGTTTTTATTAATTAAGCCAAATACATTTACATTGTTCAATATATCTAAATCATCATGACATGGTAATAATATCTCCATGCCAAAATAAAACCATCACCAATCATAATTTATTAAAATTTAATCAAGGGATTAATATGGGGGCGTTACACCTACAACCATTAGCCATACCAAGTCAACATCGATAAAAGGTTTCAATGGATTTTATTACAGGTCTACCTAATTTTGAAGGAAATAATTTCATCAGAGTAGTTATGGATCAACTCACAAATAATGCCCATTTTGTTTTTCTCTCTTTATCATCCTTTTAAAGAAAGTACAATAGCCACAAAATTCATGGAAATAGTTCATAAGCTACATGGAATCCCCAAGATTATTGTAAGTGATAGAGATCCAATTTTCACTAGTAATTTTTGGACTGAATTATTTTCTTTCTTGGGTACTCAATTAGCTCACAACTCCTCTTACCATCCTTAATCAGATGAGAAAATAGAGATTGTGAATAAATGTCTAGAAGGGTATCTTTATTTCTTTTCATTTGATAAATAGACACAATGGGTCAAGTGGTTACCCTTGGTAGAATAATGGTACAATACATCCTTCCATACTTCATAAAAAATGTCCACATTTATGGCACTTTATGGATATCGTCCTTCATCCATCACATCACCATTGAGAGGGAAAGTGAAGGTTCAAGCAGTGGAGGACCACATAGAACACCAACAAGACGTTCTCCAACTATTGAATGACAATTTGGCTATAACACAAAATAGGATGAAACAAAAATCAGATCAACATCGTAGTGAGAGGGAATTTGAAGTGGGGGATTGGGTATTTATGAGGTTACAAGCATACAAATACATGTCCATCGAGAAAAAAAATAAGAACAATAAATTAGCACCCAAGTACTATGGCCATATAAGGTGTTGTAGAGGATTAAAATTATGGCTTACAAATTGAAGTTGTTTCCATTTTCACGCATACATACATTCTTCCATGTTTCTCACTTAAAGAAGGTAATCAATGACAAGATCCTAGTTCAGACTATTTTACCATAGATTAATGAAGAAAAAAAATCATATTAGAACCATAAAAAATCCTTGAAAGAAGGATCAAGCAACTGTGATATTGAGCAATTACTGAGTACCTCTTCAAGCAGAAGAACCTACTAGTAGAAGAGGCATTATGGAAAGATGAGTTCTTCATACAGAACATCCATACGTAATGAAGTGTTGAGGGAAACACTTGTTTGAAGGGGAGGGGCATGTTAAGACCTAGATACTGATTTATTACATTTATATTGTTATATTATTGTTGTCCTTATTGGCCAACTAGACCCTTTAATTGTAATTGTACACTTTGTCTCCTATATATACCAAGAAGAACTATTTTTATAAGGCATCTCATCTTGTACATTTGTTATATTGTAAAAGGAGGTTTCCCCCTTGAATAGGGTTATCATTCATTATTAAATCTAATTCTCAAGCCATGGAGTTACTTATTATCTTACTAATTTTAGTATTTTTGGGTGTTTTTTTCCTAAAAAATACCCACAAGGCCATTTACAACAAATTCACATGGATGAAAATTAAATTATAGAACAAATGCATAATCATGCATTTTTCTTTACAAATAATACTACAACAATCTTAAATGTGCATTTGAATATCTTCTAGATAGTCCATAATTTCTTTCTCGATCCAATAATAAATTAAAAACGTGTATCTTCCCCAAATGAACACTAATTACTCATTTACAACAACAACCACAAGCATTAGTAATCAACATTTAATTAAAAAAGACCAAATTACTTATCTGTCACATATATGCACTTGAAAAAAATAGTTCCATGGGAGTGTTTTTCCTCCTAGCCATAGGCACTAGCTTGAGTAGGTGCCCCTGTGTTGGACAATGAAACAACAAGGGAAAATTTATTGGTTATAGATTTGTTTTCCTCACTCATCCCAAATTATAAACATCTCAGTCATGGAAATAATATTTTATCCCATTTCAAAAACAACCATCCCATTCACCATCATGACTTTCCCCCTTATCCCTACACAACACAAGGAACAAGATTCCCTTTAGTGCTAAATGGTCCCTCAGGTTATCCCACTTCCCTCCAGTGCTCCAAATAGGTTGGCCATGAAATATATAATGTTGGGAACTAGAGAATCTCGACTGTAACTCAACCATTTCCTATAAAATCAACCATAATTTCCACATACACACATGGAAATAAACAATGGTAGAAAAACTATGACATCACGTCCAATACCAACATATGTGAATGGTAGAATGAATCAATGGTTTTCCCTAATATTGAGAGAATACCCCTCCCAAGGCTTTCATGAATAAGAGAATACCCCTCCCAAGACTTTCATGAATAATAGGCTTTCATGGAAAACATAGCATCCACCTTTAAGGCACATAAAACAAGAATAATAGGGAGTCTTTGGAGCTAGACACTTGGTTTCATTGATAAATTAATATTTATTGGACTCACTACTATTTCCCCTATTATTATTGGTTCATTTCCCCATGGTTCTCCTAAGGATATATAACCCCAAGCACACCTTTTATTATTTTATTATTGTTAATATTATTCCATTTTAATTGTGTATAATCAAATATTAACTCACTTACCACATACTTACACATCATGCTCATATGCTCATAGGGTGTAGTACATGGATGCTATTAAGTTCTCTCAACAATTTTTACAATCACATATAAGGAAAGAAAGGTCCATAAAAGTTCACAAATAACACTTGATGAAATGCATTGACAACCAAATAATAAATAAATAAGGAAAGATTAATTATTTGAAAATTGAGGGGACTTGGAGAAAAGTGTATGACAACTAAATCCAATGGCTTCCAAATCCACCATAAAGTTTGTCTCCAAACTTGACTCTACAGATTCACAGTTACCTCTCCAAGGAAACAAACTTAAACCAAGTAAAAAACCTTGGCTCAAGTGTCAAGTATCAAGGATGGTAGTGTATGGATCTTGCAAAAGTCCCTCATGACAATGATTGGTCATGATGTGTATGAGTCTAGACCCCGTAGTGTTATTATTAATTTGGGTAGACAATTGTATAGGATACCAGAGGTAGCGTCGCCTACCGTTATTTCTTTAATCTCTGCTAAGCAATGTAGTAAGGTCAGTTAACAGAATGGGAAGTTCATCTTCTTTGTGATCTATGCTCACAGTAAGTAGAAGGTCACCGCCACATCCATGGCCTCTACACAAAGCCTCTCTTTGTAGCAGAAGCAAGTGGACGAGATCGTGGAAGAGTACATAGACATATTCTCCTCACCCACCGGGGTACCGACACATTTCTGATTCAAGCATCCAATTTATCTAACCCCCGGTGCACCTCTGCCTAATGGATTAGACTATCGTCGCTCGTTGATGGAAAATGAAAAAATCAAGTTTCAGATCCAAGAGCTTCTTCAAAAGGGGCACATAATACCCAACTCCTCCCCTTGCGGAAGCCTGGTTGTACTGGTGTAGAAGAAGGATGGGACCTGACAACTCTGCATTGATTACATAGCATTAAAAAAAATCACAGTTAGGAACCAGTACCCAATTCCCAGGATTGATGACCTTCTTGACCAATTCAAGGGGGAAAATTTCTTCAGCAATATTGACCTAAAGTTTGGCTACCACCAGGTTCAAATTGAACCAACTGATGTATGGAAGACAACTTTCAAATCTAAAGAAGGTCTCTTCGAATGGTTGGTCATGCCCTTTGGCTTAACAAATGCACCAACCACTTTCATGAGGTTGATGGATGATGTATTGAGACCCTTCACCAATTCTTTTGTGGTGGTATATTTGGATGACATCCTCATCTTCAACAGAACTTGGGAGGATCGCATGTGGCATATTCAACAGGTTTTGAGCATTCTGTGGCAACACATGATATATGCCAACTTGGAAAAATGCTCCTTTGGCATGAACATGGTCTAATACTTGGGATACATTGTTGATGAGAATGGGGTACATGTTGATCCAACTAATATCCAATTCATCTATGACAGTCCAGCCCCAACCACACTTACCGAGCTTCGGAGCTTCTTGGGACTGGCCAACTTCTACCGACGGTTCGTGTTGGGATTCTCCCATATTGCATGGGCCCTCAACCAAGTGACCAAGGGCAGTGACATGGCAATGTTTGTGTGGGGGAAGCATCAACAACGAACATTTGATGATCTGAAGCATTCCTTGTTCTCAACTCCAGTACTCTCATTGCCCAATTTGCAACAATAGTTCGAGATTGAGATTGATGCATCTGACTATGTTGTAGGCATAGTTCTCACTCAACACAATCATCTGGTGGTATACCATAGTGAGACACTCTTAAATACTATCTGTAAATACCCCACCTATGAAAAGGAAAGGTATTCCATTATACAAGCCTGTCATCAATGGAAACATTACATTCTGGGAAAGGAGACAATCACCCACACTGATCACAATCCTATGTAGTTCATACAGACACAGGGGAAATTGCAGAACGACCACCATCAAAAGTGGTCCACCTACCTGCAACAGTTCCATATCAACATCATGTATAAGATAGAGAGCACAAATCATGTCGTTGACTGCCTCAATTGACCTCCTATGGCTGCACTCACCACTGTGCTCCATTCCTATGAACATGAGGCATTTGAGTGGCCCCAACTTTATCAACAAGATTTGGACTTCACCACCACCTATCAGCTCTTAGGTAAAAGCACGAATGTCACCGATTTTCACATTTAGGATGAAATGTTATGCCATTTGGGCCATCTCTGTGTTCCTGCAAGCGACCGTAAAAACATGATTAGTGAATCCCACTACATTCGGATGTTAGGACATTTTGGCGTGGAGAAAACTGTGGTCATTCTATAGAAACATTTTTATTCTCCAAAACTTCGACAGGATGTCAACAAGTATATCAGATCTTGTACTGCATGTGCCATTGCCAAGCCAGACATCAAGAAACAAGGGTTATACACCCCTCTTATTAATCTCAAGAAGCCTTGAGAATCCATCTCAATGGATTACATGTCTGGCCTTCCGTCCACCAAGCATGAAAATGATTGTGTATTTGTGGTCGTTGATTGGTTTTCGAAGATGGTCATCCTCACAACCTGCAAGAATAATATCACAGCGACAAATACTGCCAAGCTATTCTTCAAACGAGTGTGGGTCCATTTTGGGATACCATAGACCATCATCTCCGACTAGGACAACAGATTCCTCGACACATTTTGGTCGAGTCTCTAGTCATTGTTGGATACCAAGCTCACTAAATCCACTGCTTTCCATCCCCAAATAGACGACCAAACATAGGTCATCAACTAGATGATTGTGCACATCCTGTTCATGTACAACTCTAAGCATATACGTACATGGGATGACAATCTCCCCTATGTTCAACACAATTACAACAAGGCTCTCCATATCTCCACCAACCATAGCCCATTTCAGGTGGGTCTGGGATTCCAACTCTTGGGTGCCATTGATATTGCACTACCTCTTTCAACCACACAGACAGACTCTTCCCATGCTCAGTCTGAGATTGACAAAGCCACCAAATTCATTGAGAGGATTCATCATATCTGCCAACAGGTCCATGAGATTTTGTAGAAAGCCAATGATAAGTACAAGCAGTGCCATGATCAACACAAGGTGCCACACCAGTTTTAGGTTGGAGACAAAGTCTCATTACATTTGCATAAGGATCATCTTATAGGGCCCCATTGGAAGCTCTTCCCCCTTCTCTATGGGCCTTACATTATCACAAAGGTTGTGGGTAGCAATGCTTTTGAGATCAACACTCCACCCTTCCTTAGCTTGCACCCAGTATTCAATGTGGACCTCCTTTGACCATATTTTCCATCATTATTGGACACTTCAGAGATCGCAGAACAATTGACACCAATAAAGATCAACCCCGACTTCATGGAGCAGGCATCCACTAATTAGATCGCGGACACATAGGTCAAGGGCACTCGTCAGCAAAGGATCCATCTTTATTGGGTTGTCAAGGCAGGGCAACTCCTACACCAAGGAAAGTGGTTGACTTGGGGCAAACTTCAATAGAAATTTCCTCACCTGAAGGGGGAACTCAACACAATGGATAACATTTCTTCGTAAGGGGAGAGGATTGATCCAGGTGGATATTGGTGGCCACCCACCTATTCCAACTGGCTCCTCTTTATAGTTTTTAGTTCAACACGTTCTTATGTACTTCTTTGTAATTGTGGGTTATACACTTTCAGGGCTGTCTGAATCCCTACACATCTTCCAGGTGGATACTGGTGGCCTCCCACCTAATCCAACTGGCTTATTTTATATGTTTTCATGTCAACACATCTTGTTGTACTTCTAGGGCCATTTTAGGGCCCTAAACAATGTTTTTTTTCTCTTTTCACAATCAAAATGTAGATGGAGTCAGATTTTGATGGCGTGATGTGTAGTTCTCTAAAAGACCTTTCCAACGGACTATCACGTGCCTAAAACGAAGGTCATATGCAAACGTTATGACCCTAGGAAGTTGAGGTACCAACTTACCCATAGTGGCGCACATAAACTTTTGGTGTTTCATCTCCTAGGGTTAGGTTTTTGAATGTCTAGGGTTTTGGCATTCATGAGTAACATTAAAAATGCCTCTCGAGCCTCTTTGTAATCATTCTTCTCAGATGGATGCGCATAGCAGCCACATCTCTTCTCAGAGATAGCTACCACCATTCGAGTAAGTGTTTCAGTTCTGCGGTTTTACAGTTTCAACCTATTTCATTTATTTAATAGAAGATATTGTTCATTGGATATCTGTGTTGTTCTTCATATCTCTGCGTTTATTGTATTCAGTCTGTTAATCAGTTCGCTCCGCTCCTAAATCCGAATCAAGTTTATCCTCCAAGGAAAAGTTGATTGGTATAGGAATTGTGTTTGAGGAAGGAAATATGGCCAATATTTCACCTATCATCAAGGTGGATATCTCTATTAATCATGGTGTCAAAGAAAACTTATTCTTGGGAAAATTGTTCCCTTGAAGAGATTGTTTCCTAGAAATCTCTTTTCCAATAATTTCATGATTTTTTGGATGGTCCGGTTCAAAGATGTGTAGACTTGATCCTGCCATTGTTGAACATCATATGGATACATGGTCATATACCATTCTTTTCTATAAAAAACAATAGGCTATTTACATTAGTAAGGCCCCTGCCATCAAAGATGAAATTGATAAACTTTATCAGGAGAGATTCATCTATCCAATTGCATACACTTCATGGATTTCTAACTCGATCCCCACTGTGAAGAAACATGGAATCATTCATGTATGTAATGATTTACATAATCTGAATTAGAACTGTCCTAAAGGAAATTGCCCAATACCATTTATTGTTCAAATCATCGATGTGTGTTCTAGACATGGGATCCTTTCCTTCGTGGATGGATTCTCAAGTTATAATAGTATTCAGATTTGACCCCAGGATCAATACAAAACCACCTTTAGTACTCCATGGGGAAATTTCATGTACAATGTTATGCCCTTCAATTAAAGAACACTAGAGACACATTTTAATGCTCCATGCCATATTTCTTTCATGACCTAGTTCGTATTATCTTATCCTATATCAATGATCTCACGACTCATTCAAAGAAATGTTCACAACATTTAGAAAACTTGTGTACTGTCTTCCTCCGGTGTTGAAAGTACAACAATTTCCTAAACACTCTTAAGTGCACCTTTTATGATCTAGTTGGTCAATTATTGTAATTCATCATTTCCAAAGCTATCATTATTGTAGACCCTCTGAAATTTCAAGCCATCAACAAAATAACTCCGCCTCATAATTTATGCTAGTTACATAGCCTCCAAGGTAAAGCTAATTTCTTGCATCAATTTTTTCTCTATTATTCCACCACCATGGTTTTCTTTAGTTTTTATGTGCAGATGTACCCTTTGTATGGGATGAGCTAACAAAACAATCCTTCGACACATTAAATCATTCCTTAAGTTCAACACCTTTAATCAACCCTCTTGACTTTGACAAGGATTTTGTCCTTTACATTTTCACATCACCCTTTGTTACTGTCGGGGTATTAGTTCAGGATGGGATTGATAGTTGTTAGCACATCAACTATTATGTTAGTAAGAACTTGTATAGGCCCTTAGTATCTTACAATCATGAGGAGAAATTGGCCTTGTAAGTTTTTTTTTCAATTCAAAAGTTGTGTCATTAAATCTTGATGCACAAAATCAAGGTTGTAATTAATTTTCATCCTATGTCCTTCTTATTGAGTTAGCAAGCTATCGATAGTAAGTACACCCATTGGATCGTCATCCTTTAGGATTTTGAATTAGAATTTTTTATGCCCAAGAGTAAGAAAGCCTTGGCCCTTGCTAAATTTATTTTTGACCTCTCAATTGGCACCTCCGACCTGACTTTGAATGACGTTCTTTCAGATGAACACTCCTTCACTATATCCACTAACGATCCTTGGTACTCTAGTATAGGCCCCTACATCAACTTCATCTAGCTCATGCCACCCATGGTTTGACACCCCTCACAGTAACTGGTCCAGTCAGTGTCATATACTCTCCATCATCTAGCACTCAGATGCATCAAGGTCAACCCTTTTCCTTGATTTCGATGACCTTGGATCATTGTGCTTAACTCATCCCCAAAAACATGCATGGTTAGTCGGTCTTACTAGTGCAATGTCTAAAAGCACATATAGTATATGATCAATATCATATATTGAAATATTCTACACTATGTTATCAAATAAAATACAACAATACATACCATTTGGGCCTCGAGCCTGTCTAGGTGGTAAGGGAAGCTCTAGATCATCTTGGTAATTCATATCCTCATACGAGTAATATTCAAGGTGATTTGGTAGTTAGTCCTAGTTTACAAATTAATTTGGGTGATACACATTTCCCTGGCCCCCAACCCCTCCCCGTCTCATTATTTAATCTGAATGGTGCATCCTTGGCTCCCTAGGACCCCCATCTTGGATACATATATGGGGACGAAAGGTGGGGCATGTTCTCAAATAAAAATGCACAAATCAATGTGCCAATAGAAAAATTACCTCATGTCAATCTATGATAGGAATTAAACTAGTGTGATGGCTTACCCTCTAATATCCTATGAGTATGAATCCCCACTATGTGAACCAGTGCTAGTGCGATGTCTTATGTCTCCAATTACTTTAGATATGATATTTGGATCATGCCATCCTTTACCTTGGCATTCTGGTTTCCATGGGCCTCCACTAGTTCTTATAACCTCCTCCCATGAGGAAGAACCTACTAAGTGTCTCAGACAACCCCCATCATCAATAGTCCATTGAGAAAATAAATATCTTGGAGAGTCAACTCTATCAACTCTTCCTAAATTGTGAATACCCCCATATTTGGATCCCAATACTCAATAATTTAACACAAGATCCCCTCCCCTACTCTCATCAATGGATTCTTAACTTACTTGAGGCATCCATTGTACCAAACTAAGCCCCTTGTACAATTTGGTTTCCACTTATGACATTATGGATGTCTTCAAACTCTCGCTCATGATAGAGAACTTTGAATCTAGCCATGCCTTCACAAAAAAACATTTTGTTAATCATATTTCACCTACTCATCCTTTACCCAATACCACTGCAGTATTTGACACCAAGAACTATGCTCCCATTGCAAATATTGAGCTAGAAATCTACACTGGACCAATGTAGATACCAAGGCCAGTTCATATGCTCCCATAGTAGGAATCACCCTCAATTCATATGCTATCCCAAAAAATTCAATCGAGGTTCCCTTGGGGTGAAATTGGACATAATCTAGAAAACTAAACCACTAAAAATCAAGAGGAGGTTCAAACCACTAACCTAAAAATCCCAAATCGAAATTTCACCGGTTGGTTTTTCTGCAACGAGCATGTAAATATTTAGGTCCTCCCTCTAGTCTCCAACTTCAACATGTGCAAATGAATTTGAATTTGGAAATTTTCCCCTATTTATAGAAAATCCTAAGTTTTTCTTTTTCCTTGTGTGACCTCATTTGAACTCCGGTTGGTGTGCCATCTCTGTCATTGGATTCATAATTATGATCCCTCCAAAAAGGCACTTTTAGATTTTGCTTCTTTGATACTTCTCTAGACATGCTTTTTCCTTTTAGCATTAAAGTATGTAAGTTTTTAACTTGAATTTTTTACACATTGGTTTTCTTTTCATAAGCACCTTTATGCTTTGGTATAATTTCACTTGTGTGTAGGAATTCACCATTGAATCCCTCATCTATCTATGGTATGTTTTTCCTCTTCATGTAACCTTTTTCATATAATATATAACTTAGCATAGCTCTCTTGAGGATTTTTCATCAACCATTCATTCCCCTTGTAATCACTTGTAGGACCAACCTTGTTTGGGTAAATGGATTAGCCCATCCATTTCTTGCATTTTCTATTTACCCAATGATAGATCTTTTCCTACATGGGTTCCCTTGTTTAGTAACCCTTGTTGCATTTTGGAACCCCTACTGCTACATTCTCCTTAGGATTGAGATTTTGTAGTCTACATCCGAGAGTTAAGCCTCATATATATTTACTCATCATGTTGACAACCTGTTGACGAGTTTGAAATAGCCCTTTATTCAATAGCATGGATTACCCCTGGTAAGAAGTCCCAATTAGACCTCTCACCATTAGGAATAGGGAACCCATCCATATTTTATCCCAACAACCATTTTTGGTTTGGTTTTACCAGTTGCGGCCCGGTCCATCGATGAAGGTGGATGATGGATGGTTACGAAAATAAAAGATGTAGATGAAGACTATGTAAATGCATGAAAGAAATATAGCCTACTCTAAACCTAGCCTAGCCTATCCAGGAGCAAAATGTCGTAATAGAATGAATTGTAATGAAACTAAACTATACATAAACCCCAATGTGATAGTTGTCATGAAGGTGCATAGTTAGAAACACATGCATACAAGTCTATAACCAGAAAAGTCTAAGTTGTATTTCTACATACATTCACAACTCATTCACTCAAGACATGTAATATAAGAAAGAGTAACAAAATTGTAAGAGTAACATAGATTGCATCATAATAGTCTATAAACAAACATGTCCTTACATCCCATGTGAACAACATACATTCTGCTTGAAATAGTTCGCAACAAAACAATTAGACATGCAAGTTCTTCTCTCTATCAAAAGTTGGCCCCGAGGGCTTCTCATTATTAATAGTTTCAGCAATAGTACATCCAAGCTCCAAAGAATGGCTTCCCCATTTTAGTTGACATTGTCTTCCCAAAATAGTTTAGAAATGGACAATGCTTGAAGAACCAAAATCCCTTTTCTTTGGGTTCAATTCTAGTATTTATTAAGGTTCAATGTGACCCTCGGCTTCCACCTTCCTCCGTGACCTTTCTCCTACTAATGTTTGTCCTTCTCACCATGAAGACGGGTCTGGACATGGGAACATCTTCATTATCTAAGTTTGACAGTCGATCGTTATGGGGTTCAGATCTCTTCTTCAGTCATTCCTTTAGATTTTCCTTGTTGATCCTTTGTCACTGCGACAGTTGTTAGTATTGCATTTTTTTCTTCCTTCGCTGTAGATAGCATCGCGAGGATGTTGAGTGCGACCTCGCCTCGGCATTAATACCTATCATCATTCAACACGCAACAGATGAATGGCCTAAGAGTAATTTATTGAAAAAATATATTTGAACCCATAGAATTGAAACAATAATTAATTGCAGTATCATGTAAACTTCCCTGAATTCGATTCCCTGTTCCTCCACTCATGGTTGATGTGTTGCATTCTTCAGGACTGCTAACAAGGTACCAGATCTTCATCCTAGAAAATTTATACAATTGGTGATGAATCTCTCGAATCGTATGATTGGAAAGTTGTAGATGTTGGAATGACCTTTCCAACAATATAAAGAATGTGCAAAATGGACACCTGAGTGAAACGTTATGGCTAAAATACCAACAATAATCTAAATATGATTCCTGCCCCTGTGAGGGTTGTTCCTCTAGTTCTGATGCAATTCCTGGGAGTTTCTCTGGTGCATACTGGACCTGTTCCTTCCCTATTGAACTATATAGAAATGATTTTTTGTGTTAGTTGAGAGGTATTGTGAAGGAATTCAAATGAAACTCTTGATGTGTTGCGTCCACACATCATCTCTTCAACTGCCCTGCCTTTTAGTATCACCCTGAGCAATTATAGATATTCAGCTACAACACTCACATGGGTATTCTCCATAAGCGTTAAGGTATAAAATGGATATAACGCAGTTGATAAGTTGTTTCTCTCTGCCAGAGGAATGGTGATATCAGTTTTATACCTAAACGCTCTGACCCCATCGTAAGCTTATCAACTGTGTTATTCATGTCAGATTGAATAATTGAATCGTAGCCATGCCTAACATCCACTGAAGCAATCTTTTGAAGAGACTGTGTATGCTCTGTTCCTAACTATCCCGATCTGTTGTTTGCATAAACTGAAGGGTCAACGGAAGG
Source organism: Picea glauca (assembly GCA_000966675.3). Taxonomy (NCBI): domain Eukaryota; kingdom Viridiplantae; phylum Streptophyta; class Pinopsida; order Pinales; family Pinaceae; genus Picea; species Picea glauca. Next base: position 509,992 of record JZKD02S1889789.1, read on the forward strand.
TGATAATTTCACTCTACTTGCATGGACTTTGAAAATCTCCAATAGCCCCTTTTCCTCATGCGGTCTTATGCTAATATTGTGATCAAAATAGCATGGTCTCAATAATGCAGGATCTAGTAGACTCATATGATTACTTGTACCGGAAAATATGATTCTTTGTCCAGTGTCTAATCCTTTAAACTCTATGAAAAGCAGGTTCAAGATGTTACATAATGAGTAGAACTGTGTAAGTCATTAACATCTTGTGCTTCTTCATCCGACAAACATATGGTCCACCTCTTTCTTTTCAACCTCCTCTCCATAAACTCCCTCTGGGGTTTGGACAGCCCTTAATGTTATCCTTTTAATATCGTTTGCCCGCATTGCCTCAAGGAAGTATTCGAAGTACATTTTTGGCAATGTCTCTAATCTACTGTTGAATTCATCCATGTCTGGTGGATGATACATGAATGCCTCTTCTGGGATGCACACTTCCACCTTTGAATTGTCTCAGAAGATTCTTGAGGTCAGCAAGTCTTGATGGAGTCTTTTTATCCATGTCTACGTTATATATTCTGCGCTGATCATCTTATCTTTCTCTTATAATTTCAAAACCTGGAGCTCTATTAAGAGCATACCCTTGTTGAAGAAGAAGCTCAATCAAATAAGAAGTGATAAGATGCCCTGTAATGTTCACTCGCTTATTAGCATGGGGAATAGAAACAATGTTCGCAATTCCATCTTCTGAGCTAAAATCTTGCACCACCACAACTTCGAGGCTGGAAATCTTTGTTTGAAGGGCGAATGGTCCTTTATTGCCACAACTTTCCCGAACTGATTTCTCTTTTATCACTCTAGGAAATTCACGATCCATCTTCCTAGGGAAAAACATAAGACATCGGATGCCTCCCTTCTGTCTGATCTCGTTTGAGATGGGATTCGAGGTGCATTTGGTGCTTAAAAAGAGGAACTTTCAAACTCGTTATTTCCTCTACAAACTGGTGAAGTTTCTTTGTCTGCTCATGGGTAAGGGAATTATCTACTGTTGTGCTTAATGTTGGATGCTATCAGTGCTTTTGCATGATTTTGCAAATATCTAGTCCACGATTTTCAGCTGCAACAACCGTTATATATGGGAATCACAGTATCCCGGTGCATCCACCCCGAAGTAGGTTTATCTTTTTCATGAAATCACTATCATCATTAGGGCCGACTCATAATCTCTTTTGGGTGCTTCTTTTGTGTTGTGAAGAACACGGAGAGGCGCTTCTGGCGATCCTCCTAACCGTGTTATACAGCCATCTTATCTGTGAAACGACCGACACAGCCAGTTCAGGCGAGAAACCCTAGGAGATCCGTTCTGGTACTATCGTGCATCGGAGTTCGATTACGTGAGTTGCGTTGGAATCACAATGGCCAACATCATACAACTAGTCTCTTTTTCGGTGATGAAAAATTAACTTCGACGAACGCCTAAAAATTGCGCTCAATGACGTTTTTTAATGAAAGTTCGGATACCTCTTTAGCCACTGCTTCACTCAAAATTGATTCTCTAAGTTCCTATATCGTATGTGATGTAGATGCCCTTAATTCATCCATTGACGTTGTGGTGATGTGTTGGTAGCGTAGAATTATAAATCAGCAAAAACATCCAACTAACGTTAGGAGCGCTTAGTGTTTTGTAGGAGTTGAAAAGACCAAATTCCTTTGAGGTGCGTTTTAGAGTTACCACAAGACTAAGATGAAGGAAGGATTTGTTGACTTGGTCAGTGTTGGATAGAGGAAGAAGATCATTGCCGATGTGCTTGGCAATGAGGAGGGGTCGACATCCTGATGTGTTGACGGTGAAACAAGTAGGGTCCGAGCCAAGAGGAGGATAAGATGGGCCTTAAGATGAAGAGAGGCTTTCATGACCTGGTCAGCGTTGGAGAGAGGAAGAAGATCATTGTCGATGTGCTTGGCAATGAGGAGGGGTCGACATCCTGATGTGCTGACGGTGAAGCAAGTAGGGTCCAAGCCAAGAGGAGGATAAGATGGGCCTTAAGATGAAGACAGGCTTTCCTGACCTGGTCGGCGTTGGAGAGAGGAAGAAGATCATTGTCAATGTGCTTGGCGATGAGGAGGGGTCAACATTCTCTTGTTGATGCATCAGGGGCACGAGAGGGAAACTTGTCAACAATAGTGCATCAACGAGGGAGAAACGGTCCTCGTTGATATGTGGTGTATCGAAGCGAAAGGGAGGGACGTTGTTGATATGTGACACATTAGAGAAAGTGTGAGGAAGTCAGTCGGTGAAAGGAGTGCACGCAGTGAAGATAATCGTGTGAGCATCACTGATGTGTCGGTGTTGATCACGCGAACTTCGTCGCTGATAGAGACATGTTTCAGTGAGGTTTGGTAGAAGCGCGTAGTTGCATCGACCAAGTTCGAAGGAAGGTGGCCTATGTATTGGCAAATAAATCATTGGTGCACCAATGTGTAGGCAGAAAAAGGATGTGTTCACTAGTACACTATGTATTGGCGTGGGAAGAGGGAACTCACTGAAGTGCGGATTGATGGGTCGAAGTGATTTGAGGAGGAACTAGAAATGGTAAGGTGAGAAGAGTGGGAGTAAGATTCAAGATTAGTCATTCATACGAGAGGGGGTGCAAGGGTCCCAATAAGAAAATTTGAAGGGTGGCCCAATTTCTTGTCTTAGAGAGATGATAAGAGAAGAAAATTGGGATGTTTTTGTGCGCACGCAACACAAACTTACCCTCTGGACTCCTACATTATTGGTTGGTATCTCATTTGTTGAATTGTCACATATCATAATCCCTCCACCTCATCTATACTATGATGATTCTTCATTTTTATACCACCATTCACCAACCCCCGAGGATATTACCACTCATGCCTCTAACCCTCATCATTTCCATTTGTAGTTTTCACCTCTAGCATTATAGTCATTTGGTTTCTTACTGGGGAATTTATCTCCTCATATCCCCTTTATTTTCCCACTTGGTTTCCTCCTTGGGATTCCTTTTGGATATTTTTATCTTTGACATGTTAGTTAGATTATTTAGTGGGACCCTCATCCCTTCATGGTGATATTTTGTAACCTCTTGGAACCCCTTTGGAGATACTAGGAGGATCTTGTGCTTCTTTGGGATATGTTACATTTGTCGCAACATCGCTTTGTTTCCCTTATTTATAGCATTTGAAATGAGTCACCCTTATGTCCCATGGAGTTTATTCAATTCCTCGTGGATCCTACTATAATTTACCTTGTCTCCATGAGTTTTTCCTATGTGTTGTCAAGTTTTGGCCTCTAGTTGTCTCCCTTTTTTACCAATTCGTCATTGAACATTTGTTTTCCTAGTAGTTGACCATTACACGTGGAATGTTTTCAATCATTGCTAGGTCATCCTTTCCTTTATTCTTTGAACAATGGAACTAATAGGTCCATCTCTCTTTTGCTTATTTTCATCCCTTGGTGTCAATATCAATCAACTATCATGTGCTTTCTACCTTGTGTTGGTGTTCAAGGATCCCTTTGTCCCTTGACTCTAGTGGGCCATGCCCTATTGACTTTAGCACTTGTATTCTAGGGGTGTGGTTTAGAGGGAAATGTACCTTGGGGACATCTACCTCATTGGTGGGTGACCTCATACCAAGCAGGGAGAATCCTCTTTGATTTCTAATTTGGTTGTTTCTCATGTGCTCAACTCCAACACTTTATTGCAATGTTGAGATTCATACACTTAATGGTTCATCGGTTTAGTTGATTATACTAGATTTCAAACATGTGTGATTTGTATGAACCCTTAGGAGGGATATTCCCTTCATATATCTCCCCACACATCTAGACACAACATTTTTTTCCAAAGATATAGCTCCAATTGTCATACTTCGGATGCTAGCCCTTGGGAGTTCCTCTTATTCCTAGGTGTCAACTGACTTCCCTCTATTGACACTATCACTTTGATTCTAGGTGTTATTCTTATATACCTTGGTCCCATTTTCCTCATTGATGGGTTTCCTTGGACCAACTTGAGACAATCCTCCTTACTCTCAGATTTGGTAGGATCTCACATGATCGACTCTAGCTCATTTTCACATTGTTGAGATTCGTACATATATTACAATGATTAAATCTCAATTGCAGTTCCTTGGATTTGATAGGCTCAATTCAGTTCTTCTCGGAGCCATTATCTTAATCTTCCCTCTTGATAGCTCATTTTAGATCTTGGGAGCCTCTTTTCCTATTCAACAGGGATCCTTTGGTTGTTTCTCCCCCCGCAAGGGGGCATCATTTCATATGTATCCAAATTATTTTCATCCTTCATTATGCTTCTATATTTTTGTGGCCCTTTTTTTCTAGGCATGTGTATGTAGGACTACTCATATCATTGCATTTTACTTTGGCTCTTATTCACTATGACCACATTTTGTATTCTAATGGGATACCATTTTGTCTCATTTCTTGTGATCCAAATTTAGGAGCGGAACAAACTGATTAATAGACTGAATACAATAAGCACAAAGATATGGAGAACAACACAAATATCTAGTAAACATTATCTTCTATTAAATAAATGAAATAGGCTGAAACTGTAAAACTGTAGAACTGAAACAACTTGCTCGAATGGTGGTAGCTATCTATGAGAAGAGATGTGGCTGCTACATGCATCTGTATGAGCAAAATGATTACAATGAGGCTCCAAAGGCATTTTTAACATTACTCATGAATGCCAAAACCCTAGACATCCAAAAACCTAACCCTAGGAGGTGAAACGCCAAAAATCATGTGGGCCCCGATGGGTAAGTAAGTACCTCAACTTATCGGGGTCGTAACTTTTGCATACGACCTTTGTTTTAAGCGTGTGATAGCCCGTTGGAAAGGTCTTTTCGAGAAATACACATTACATCATCAAATTATGACTCTGTCTATAGTTTTACTTTAGAAATCCAAAATAAAATAAAAAACTATTTAGGGCCCCAAAACGACCCTGGAAGTATAGAAAGATGTGTTGAAATGAAAACATCCAAAATAATCCAATTGAATTAGGTGGGAGACCACCAGTCTCCACCTGGAATATGTGTAGGGCTTTAGACAACCTCGGAAGTGTATAACCCACAATTATAAAGAAGTACAATAAAACGTGGTGAACTAAAATTGTCAAGAGGAGCCAATTGGAATAGGTGGGTGGCCACCAATATCCACCTAGATCAGTCCTCCCCCCTTAGAAAGAAATGGTATCCATTGCATTGAGTTCCCCCATCAGGTGAGGAAACTTCTACCGAATCTAGCCCCAGGTGAGCCACTTGCGTTAGTGTAGGAGCTGCCCTACCTTGACAACTCGACAAAGTTGGATCCTCTGTTGGCAAGTTCCCTTGATCTGTGTGTCCACTATCTGATTAGTGGATGCATGTTCCATGCAGTTAGGGTTGATCTCTATTGGTTTCAGTTGTTCTGCAATATTTGAGGTGTCCAATAATGGTGGAAAATATGGCCAAAGGAGGTCCACATTGAACACTAGGTGAAAGCCAAGGAAGGGTGGAGTGTTGAGCTCAAAAGCATTGCTACCCACAACCTTGGTAATAGTGTAAGGCCCATAGCTAAGTGGGAGGAGCTTCTGATGGGGCCTTGTAAGACGTTTTTTCTACAAATGTAACCTAACCTTGTCTCCCACCTAAAACTAGTGTGATACCCTGTGTTGATCATGGCGTTGCTTGTGTTAAAGTTTAAGCTATTATTAGGTTTCTTTTCAATTTACTAGATAACCATAACATAGATAGGATCACTGAGAGAAACACAATCACAAGATACAAAACATTTATCCTGCGAAAAAACACAATCACAAGATACAAAACATTTATCCTGCGAAAAAACACAATCACAAGATACAAAACATTTATCCTGGGAAAGCCTCATGGGGAAGAAAACCCAACAAAAGCTTCCTTAATATAGATAGCCAATACAATTCCAAGACAATAAACCAAACACTAGAGAATATCCTCTCCCAAACAATGCACCTCTCTCTCTTCCTTCTTCCGACAACTGGTAACTGCAGCTTCCTTCGATACTTTCACACTAGATGAGTGAGCTGAGTGAGTGAACAAATGAGGCGTTAGATTCCTTTATTTATACAAAATGGCAAGCGCTGAAAAGAGGTGTCTCTTCATTGGCAGGGCCGACTTGTCTTTCTGGGTGGTTAGAACCACTTTAATTTGTCTGGGGGTTGACTTCTTAATTTGCATATTACAATTAGGGTTTGACCAATTCATAAAAGGGTATTTGGTCAATTACAATGATCGACATGATCAATCCACAAAAGGGGATTGATCTAATGAATAATAAATCAACAATAAATAGAATACTCTTTGCAGTTACAATATTTCAACACTCCCCCTTAACAAGAAGGGTATTCTACAACATCATTAAGAAAGAGAGAGAGGGCAACAACATCAACAATGTATGGAACATTGATTGGTATATCTATAAATCATCAAAAGTTTTTCTCATCATCAATATCATCATTCACAACAGGGAGTTGTAATGGCATCATCATATGCATCAACATGGATTAGTATAACACTAATACATCATCATCAATAACAACAACATCACAACACAAAGGCTGGAGCATCATCAACATTAGCACTAGGATGGGAATCTTCAGCACGAAGCTGACATCACAACACGAGGCTGGAAACACAACAACATCAACACGAAGCTAGAAATATTCAACACTAGGCTGACATCACAACATCATCATCATGAAGCTTGAAATCTTCAACACTAGGTTGGCATCACAAAACGAGGTTGGAAACACAACAACATCAACGTGAAGCTGGAAATCTTCAGCACTAGGTTAGCATCACAACACGAAGATGACATCACAACAACATCAACATGAAGCTGGAAATATTCAGCACTAGGCTGGCATCACAACACAAGGTTGGAAACACAACAACATTACTCCCCCTTTTGAGGGAGGTCCTTTTGGACTACACCAAGCTTATCCCGAAAGTGCTCAAACTTTACACGAGATATAGGCTTGGTCAACACATCAATAACTTGTTCATTCGTGCTAACATACTAGAGCTTTATGGCTCCTCTCTACACCATATCACAGATGTAATGATATTAGATCTCTATGTGTTTTGACTTGTCATGGAACACAGGGTTCTTTGTCATCTTTATGCAACTCTGGTTATCACATAGGATCATGGTTGCTTCCATCTCCAGATCGAATAGACCTATCAACAACTTCCAAATCCATATGGCTTCACAACTGGAGGAGCATGCAACAATGTATTATGATTCTATCGGGCTAAGAGAAATGCTTGATTGCTTCATACTCTGCCATGAGATAATGGCTGACCAAGACTGAAACAACATCCCGAAGTGTTATTTCTGTCAAAGACACTTCCAGCCCAATCGGAATTAGTATAACCACTCATTCTGAAGTCATGATCTCCATTATAACTGAGACCATAATCTAATTTACCCTTAAGGTACCTCATCACATGTTTTTTAGCAACCAGGTGAACACATCTGGGATCTACCAGAAACTGACTCAAGGTGTTCACAACAAAACATATATCTGGCCTAGTGTTTGTCAGATACATCAACGATCCAATGATCTGTCTGTATAGTGTATCATCAATAAATTCTAACGAAGTGTCAACTAGGAGCTTCAACTTAGTTCCCATGGGTGTATTCATGGACTTGCACTCCAACATATGAAATCTCTTCAATATTTCAACTGAATACTTCCGTTGGTTAAGGAAGATCTTCTCTGGGATCTGCCAGACCTTAAGACCTAAGAAATAGTGCATTAGGCCAAGGTCTTTCATCTCAAATTCTACAACAAGCTTCTTCTTACAATCAGTGATGAGCTTTTATTCTCTAGTTAAGAATAAGTCATCCATATACAACAACAATATAACAGGCTCATCATTCATAACCTTGAAGTAAAGGTTAGAATCAAATTTACTCTTGGTAAAGCCCAAGCTCGTCAGGAAACTGTCAATCCTTCCATACCAAGCTCTAGGAGCTTGCTTCAATCTGTACAGATTCTTCTTCAACTTGCAGCCATGATTCTTCCTGTCTTCAACTTCAAACCCTTGAGGTTGTTCTATATACACTTCTTCTTCAATGACACCATTCGATAAGGTTGTTTTCACGTCCATCTAGTGTAACTTCCACTTCATCTTAGCTGCAAGGGATATGATGTATCTGATTGAAGTGTATATAGATACTGGATCAAATGTCTCTTCATAGTCAATGCCTTCCTTTCGAGAAAAGCCATGAGCAACAAACCTTTCTTTATATTTCTCAAATACTTCCATCAACAACATGTTTTATTTTGAAAATCCATTTGGAAGATACCACATCCTTGCTCTTCGGTCTGGGAACTATTTCCCATACATCATTCTTTATGATGGATTGGTATTCTTCTGTCGTGGCATCTTCCCATTCTTTTCTTTGAATGGCTTCTTCAAATAAAGTAGTCTCCTTCTCTAAGATATCACACATCAAATCCATATAACTGGAGAATGACTTTAGTTTCTTCACTTATCTCATGGTTCCTTCAGGGGCATCATACTTCTATCCATCTTGAATAAGTTCCCTTGCCCAGGATGTCTTTCTCTTGTGGGAGATCATCATCTGGGAGGTTCTTGAGATTCTATTATGTCACGATCTTCTAGAATCTCCTCATTAAGGGAAGTTATGACTTTCCTCACTGGTTTTGCAACTCTAGGAGCTACAGATTCTTCTTCACATACTTTTTCAAGTTGACATCTTCTTGATTTATTGAGTGTTGCATATTCATCAAAGGTTACATCCTTGTTGATGTTAATATGATGGCAACCTGGTATATAAACTCTAAGGCCTTGGAGACCTCACAGTATCCAACAAATATTCCCTTCTTTCCTGAAGGGTCCAACTTGTTTCTCTTCTCTTTTGGAATGTGTACAAATACTAGGCAGCCAAACATTTTGATATGGCTTACTTTTGGCTTCTTTCCGAAGAACATCTCTTCAAGGGTCTTGAACCCAAGTGCACTATGGGATAATCTATTTTGTACATATAATGTTGTTTTTGGTGCTTCCTCCCATAAGTGCATTGGAGGATCTTGATCATGGATCATGGTCTTCACTGCTTCCATTATAGTTATGTTCTTTCTTTCTGCTACACCATTTTGTTGAGGATTGCAGGGAGTGGTGAGCTCCCTCTTTATCCCGACATCTTTTCAAAAGTTTGCAAACACTTTTGAGGTGTATTCTCTTCCATTATCTGACCTGAGTATCTTGATCTTTCTTTCAGAAAGATTCTCTATCAAGGCTTTTAATTCCTTGAATTTACTGAACACTTCATCTTTTGATTTCAAAAAGTAAACCCAGGTTTTACGAGAATAGTCATCAATAAAAGATACATAGTATACATAACTGCTAATGGAGGTTGATGACATTGGGCCATACACATCTGAGTGAATGAGCTCTAAGATTCCTTCTTCTTTACTGTCTCTTTTCGGGAAATGGTTCTTGATGTTCTTTCCTTATGCACATCCATTTCACACTCCTTCATGGTCAACCTTGAATCCTGGTAGATCTGTCACTGCCTTGCTTACATATGGTAATGCCTTGTAGTTGATGTGGGCTAATATTCTATGCCAAAGTTCACATGGATTCTCAATGGAGTGGGTCGTGGCTACTTCTAAGTGACCCTTTAGCTTATACAAGACACCTTCTTTTCCAATAACAATTGATTCTTCCATGGTTTTTCCTTTGGCCCACATAAGAACTTATCCATCTATGAAGGAAACTATGAATCCTTTATTTTCTAAATTTGAGATGGAGAGTAAGTTCTTTTTCAAACCTGGTACATATAGTACATCCTTCATCTTCATTGGGGTCTTTGAATCAAGCTTGTAGTTTGATTCTCCTACTCCCTTGATAGGGTATTGAGAATCATCTCCAAGTGTAAATTTCTAGGAAAAATTCTTTTCTGTAAGGCAAGAGAGAATTTATCTTTGACCTGTCATGTGCTTGGAAGCACCACTATCTATGAGCCAAGTGTCCTCACCAGGTGACACTGATCCTGAGAGGGCAGAGATTAAGACATAGTCTTCAATCTGTTCTTTTATCATCTTTGTGGGTGGCTCTTCATATTCAACTGCATGGGCATGGTGCCTCTTGTTTCTCTTCTTGTATTCTTCTCGTCTAGCTAGACAATGCTTATCAATATGTCCCATCTTGCCACAATAGTAACATTGGTAGGATGATAAATATTTTTCTCTTCTTTTCCCTTTCTGAAACTTCTGGAATCTCTTTGGATGAGATTCTTTATGTATGATTTTTTTTGGGGGGTGAGACTCCTTATGAGTTTATTTTTGGAAGTAAGACTTCTTTCTTCCTCATTTAGTATGAGTAGCTAGGTCTTGATCTTCATCTCTTGATAGAAAAGCTTCTTGGTTAGCTACTCTTGCTTCTTCTTGAACACATTCTTCCCAAAGACTGTCAAATTGTAGTTTGTCTTTTCTGGCACAAATAGTTTGGATGAATCCATCCCAAGGTCTTGTGAGACCACTAAGGGTTGTCATTATAAGTTTTTCTTCATCTATAGTATCTTCAATTGCTTTTAGTTGTTCTTTGAATTGTGATATTCTGGAGAAATATTCTTGGATTGTTTCTCCTTTTTGCATCCTTGTATTCTTGAGTTGAGTTCTTAGATTCATCTTTCTATTGATGTTCCTTCCTTCATATAATCTGGTTAGGGCATCGAACATTTCTTTTGGAGTCTTATTTGAGGCCACTTGAGGAATCAAGTAATATTTGATAGAATCTGCAATGATTCTCTTGGCCCTAACAGTGTCCTTTTGGTGTTTTTCTTTAGCTGCAACATCGATGGGTTCTGGTACATTTTCTTTAATGAATCTTGCTAGGTCATTCTCTTCAAGAATGATTGCAATCCTATACTTACAGGCACAAAATTTTTCCACACCCTCTAGCTTGTCAAGAAGCTTAGTGCTTGCAGACATCTTTACCTGGAGCTAGGAAAATGACCAAAAATTGAAAATGCTTAGAATTGAATTTCGAACTTACCAGGAGGTGCGCTTGGATGAGGCGAGTATCCTGGTGTAGTTAGATTTCATAAAATCCAAATTTTTCCCCTTCAAACTTGACCAATGGATTTCTGGACTGGTGCTTCTTGTTTTCTGGTACTTCTGGTTTTCTGGTACTTCTGGTGAAAACTAGGGTTTCACTTTCCGGGATTTCTATCCACTAAAAAGGTGCGCTGAAGGTGCCAAAGAGTTCCTTGGGCTAGGGCACACTTTTCTAGATGACTTTTGGGCTGGAATTCCTCTTCAATAAAAAAACCCTAATTTTCTTGTACGACAATAATGACGTTTTTCTTTATCCAGTGAAAGATGATCTCTTCATCTTAGCTCTTATACCATGTTAAATTTTAAGCTAATATTAGGTTTCTTTTCAATTTACTAGATGACCATAGCATAGATAGGATCACTGAGAGAAACACAATCACAAGATACACAACATTTATCCTGGGAAACCCTCATGGGGAAGAAAACCCAACAAAAAATTCCTTAATATAGATAGCCAATACAATGGAAAGATAATAAACCAAACACTAGAGAATATGCTCTCCCAAGCAATGCGCCTCTCTCTCTTCCTTCTTCTGACAATTGGTAACTGCAGCTTCCTTCAATACTTGCGCACTAGATGAGTGAGCAAATGAGGTGTTGGCTTCCTTTATTTATACAAACTGGCAAGCACTGAAAGGAGGTGTCTCTTCACTGGCAGGGCCAACTTATCTTTCTGGGTGGTTAGAACCACTTTAATTTTCCTGGGGGCCGACTTCTTAATTTGCATATTATAATTAGGGTTTGACCAATCCACAAAAGGGGATTTGGTCAATTACAATGCCCGACATGATCAATCCACAAAAGGGGATTGATATAATGAATAATAAATGAATAATAAATAGAATACTCTTTATAGTTACAATATATCAAAAATTTGTACTTAGCATTGGCTTTCTACAAAATCTCATGGACCTGTTGGAAGATGTGTCGAATCTACTCAATGAATCTGGTGGCTTTTTCGGTCTCAGACTGAACATGGGAAGAGTATGTTTGTGTGGTTGTAAGAGGTAGTGAAACATCAATGGGACCCAAGGGTTGGAATCCTAGCCCCACCTAAAATGGGCTATGGTCAATGGAGCTATGGAGAGCCTTGTTGTAATTGTGTTGAACATAGGGGTGAATCTCATCCCATGTATGTGGATGCTTAGAGTTGTACATGTGTAGGATGTTCACAATCATTCGATTGACGACCTCTGCTTGGCTGTCGGTTTGGGGGTGGAAAGTAATGGATTTAGTGAGCATGGTCCTTATTGAAGATGATGGTCTGCGGTATCCCAAAATGAACCCACACTCGTTCAAAGAAGAGCTTGGTAGTATCTGGCACTGTGATGTTCTTCTTGCATGTTGTGAGGATGGACATCTTCGAAAACAGATCAACTACCAAAAATACACAACAATTTCCTTGCTTGGTGGATGGAAGGCCAAACATGTAATCCATCGAGATGGATTCCCAAGGCTTCTTAGGAGTAGGAAGAAGGGTGTATAAGCCTTTCTTATTGATGGTTGTCTTGGAAATAGCACATGCAGTGCAAGATATGATATAATTTATGACGTCTTGTCGAAGTTTTGTCCAATAAAAATGCTTCTGTAGAATGACCACAATTTTCTCCACGCCAAAATGTCCTTCCATCCTACTATAGTGGGCTTCCCAAATCATCTTTGCACGCTCGCTTGCAAAATCATAGAGATGGCCCACATGGCATAACAGTATGTCCTGAATATGAAAATTGGTGACATTCACGCTTGTACCCAAGAGATGATAGGTGGTGGCGAAGTCCAGATATTGCTGATAAAGTTTGGGCCACTCAGATGCCTCATGTCCATAGAAATGGAGCACAATGATGAGTGCAACAATGGGAGGTCGACTGAGGAAGTCAACGAAATGATTTTTTCTCCCTATCTTATACTTGATGTTGAGATGGAAATTATCCAGGTAGGTGGACCACTTATGATGATGGTCGTTATGCAACTTCCCCTGTGTCTGTATGAACTACAAAGGCTTGTGATCAATGTGGATGATTGTCTCCTTTCCCATAATGTAATGTTTCCATTGACTACAAGATTTCACAATGGAATACATTTCCTTGTCATTGGTAGGGTATTTTTGGATAGTATCTGAGAGTGTCTCACTATGGTATGCCACTCGATGACGATGTTGAGTGAAAACTGCGCCTACAACATAGTCAAATGCATCAGTCTCAATCTCAAAAAATTGTTGCAGATCGGGAAAGGAGAGTACTAGATATGAGCACAAGCGATGCTTCAGATCATCAAATTCTCATTGTTGTTCCTTCCCCCGTGTGAAATTTTCCCTTCCACCTCCCTTGGTCACTTGGCTGAGGGCCCATGCAATATGGGAGAATCCCAACACAAACCGTCGGTAGAATTTAGCCAGTCCCAAGAAGCTCCAAATCTAGGTTAGTGTGGTCGGGGCTAGCCAATCACAGATGACTTGGATCTTAGCTAGATGAACATGTACCCCATGCTCATAAACAATGTAGCTCAATTATTTGACCCTGTTCATGCCAAAGGATATTTTTTCCAAGTTCGCTTATAGCTTGTGTTGCCACAGAGTGCTCAAAACTTGTTGAATATGACGCATGTGCTCCTCCTAAGTTCTACTGAAGATGAGGATGTCATCCAAATATACCACCACAAAAGAGTTGGTTAAGGGTCTCAATACATAATCCATCAACCTTGTGAAATTGGTCGGTGCTTTTGTTAATCCAAATGGCATGACCAGCCATTCGAAGAGACATTTTTTAGATTTGAAAGTTGTCTTCCATACATCAGTTGGTTTGATGGGAGCTTGGTGGTAGCCAAACTTTAGGTCAATCTTTCTGAAGAAATCCCCCCTCCCCTTGAATTGGTCAAGAAGGTCATCAATTATGGGAATTGGGTACCGGTTCCTAACTGTGATTTTGTTTAATGCTTTGTAATCAATGAAAAGTCGCCAGGTCCCATCCTTCTTCTGCGCCAGTACAATCGGGCTTCTGCAAGGGGAGGAGTTGGGTATGATGTGCCCCTTTTGAAAAATTCCTTAATATAGATAGCCAATACAATGTCAAGAGAATAAACCAAACACTAGAGAATATCCTCTCCCAAGTAATGCGCCTCTCTCTCTTCCTTCTTTCGACAACTGGTAATTGCAACTTCCTTCAATACTTGCACACTAGATGAGTGAATTGATTGAGTGAACAAATGAGGCGTTGGATTCCTTTATTTATACAATCTGGAAAGTGTTGAAAGGAGGTGTCTCTTCATCGACAAGGCCGAATTGTCTTTCTGGGTGGTTAGAACCACTTTAATTTGCCTGGGGGGCGAATTCTTAATTTTCATATTACAATTAAGGTTTGACCAATTCGCAAAAGGGGATTTGGTCAATTACAATTCCCGACATGATCAATCCACAAAAGGGGATTGATCTAATGAATAATAAACAGAATACTCTTTACAGTTACAATATATCAACAGATTGTACTTAGCATTGGCTTTCTACAAAATCTCATGGACCTATTGGAAGATGTGTCAAATCTACTCAATGAATCTGGTGGCTTTTTCGGTCTCAGACTGAACATGGAAAGAGTATGTTTGTGTGGTTTCAAGAGGTAGTGCAACATCAATGGGACCCAAGGGTTGGAATCCCAGCCCCACCTAAAATGGGCTATGGTCAGTAGAGCTATGAAGAGCCTTGTTGTAATTGTGTTGAACATAGGGGTGACTCTCATCCCATGTATGTGGATGCTTAGAGTTGTACATGCGTAGGATGTTCACAATCATTCGATTGACGACCTCTGTTTGGTCGTCAGTTTGGGGGTGGAAAGTAATGGATTTAGTGAGCATGGTCCTGATTGAAGATGATGGTCTGTGGTATCCCAAAATGGACCCACACTCGTTCGAAGAAGAGCTTGGCAGTATCCGGTGCTGGGATGTTCTTCTTGCATGCTGTGAGGATGGACATCTTCGAAAACTGATCAACTACCACAAATACACAAAAATTTCCTTGCTTTGTGGATGGAAGGCCAGACATGTAATCCATCGATATGGATTCCCAAGGCTTCTTAGGAGTAGGAAGAGGGGTGTATACGCCTTTCTTATTGATGGTTGTCTTGGAAATGGAACATGCAGTGCAAGATATGATATACTTGCTGACTTCTTGTCAAAGTTTTGGCCAATAAAAATGCTTCTGTAGAATGACCACAATTTTCTCCATGCCAAAATGTCCTTCCATCCTACTGTAGTGGGCTTCCCAAATCATCTTTGCACGCTCGCTTGAAAAAACATAGATATGGCCCATATGGCATAACAATATGTCATGAATATGAAAATTGGTGACATTCACATCTGTACCCAAGAGATGATAGGTGGTGGCGAAGTCCAGATATTGCTGATAAAGTTTGGGCCACTCAGATGCCTCATGTCCATAGAAATGGAGCACAATGGTGAATGCAACAATGGGAGGTTGACTGAGAAAGTCAACGGCATGATTTTTTCTCCCTATCTTATACTTGATGTTGAGATGGAAATTATCTAGGTAGGTGGATCACTTCTGATGATGGTCGTTATGCAACTTCCCCTGTGTCTGTATGAACTGCAGAGGCTTGTGATCAATGTGGATGGTTGTCTCCTTTCCCATAATGTAATGTTTCCATTGACGACAAGATTTCACAATGGAATACATTTCCTTGTCATAGGTAGGGTATTTTCGGACAATATCTAAGAGTTTCTCACTATGGTATGCCACTGGATGACCATGTTGAGTGAAAACTGCGCCTACAACATAGTCAAATGCATCAGTCTCAATCTTAAAAAATTGTTGCAGATCGGGAAAGGAGAGTACTAGAGATGAGCACAAGCGATGCTTTAGATCATCAAATTCTCATTGTTGTTCCTTCCCCCACGTGAAATTTTCCCTTCCACCACCCTTGTTCACTTGGCTAAGGGCCCATGCAATATGGGAGAATCCCAACACGAACCGTCGGTAGAATTTAGCCAGTCCCAAGAAGCTCCGAAGCTAGGTTAGTGTGGTCGGGGCTAGCCAGTCACAGATGACTTGGATCTTAGCTAGATGAACATGTACCCCATGCTCATAAACAATGTAGCTCAATTATTTGACCATGTTCATGCCAAAGGAGATTTTTTCCAAGTTCACATATAGCTTGTGTTTCCACAGAGTGCTCAAAACTTGTTGAATATGCCGCATGTGCTCCTCCTAGGTTCTATTGAAGATGAGGATGTCATCCAAATATACCACCAAAAAGGAGTTGGTGAAGGGTCTCAATACATCATCCATCAACCTTATGAAAGTGGCGGATGCATTTGTTAATCCAAATGGCATGACCAACCATTCAAAGAGACATTCTTTAGATTTGAAAGTTGTATTCCATACATCAATTGGTTCGATGGGAACCTGGTGGTAGCTAGACTTTAGGTCAATCTTGCTGAAGAAATTCCCCCCCTTGAATTGGTCAAGAAGGTCATCAATTATGGGAATTGGGTACCGGTTCCTAACTATGATTTTGTTTAATGGTTTGTGATCAATGAAAAGTCGCTAGGTCCCATCCTTCTTCTGCATCAGTACAATCGGGCTTCCGCAAGGGGAGGCGTTGGGTCTGATCTGCCCCTTTTGAAAAATCTCTTGGATCTAATTCTTGATTTCATCATTTTCCATCAATGAGCGATGATAGACTGGTCCATTAGGCAAAGGTGCATCGAAGGTTAGATCAATTGGATTCTTGACTTGGCAGTGCGTCGGTACCCCGGTGGGTGAGGACAATATGTCTCTATACTCTTCCATTATCTCGTCCACTTGCTTCTCTTGCAAAGAGAGGATATTTATAGAGTCCACAGATGTGGTGATGACCTTCTGCTTACTGTGAGCACGGATCACAAAGAAGACAAATTTCTCGGTCTGTGAAATGACCTTACTGCATATTTTAGTAGAGATTAAAGAAATAGTGGCAGTCGACACTACCTCTGGTATCCTGTACAAATGTCTAACCAAAGTAATAATAACACTACGGGGTCTAGAATCATACATTGCATGACACTTCGACAAATATGGTTGTCCTAAAATAACATCACAAACTTCAAAGGGATAAATATCACACAATACCTCATCTTTGAAAGGCTTGATGTTGTAGGGAAGATGACATTGTTGGCTGACACAAATATCTCTTCGTTGGCGAAGCCAACCGATAGTGTAGGGTTGTGGGTGCAGTGTCATCGACATGTCCAACCGCTTGACGACCGTTTTTGAGATCATGTTCTTCTGACTGATGCTATCAACAATGAAATGAAGCATAGCCCCCTTTACCCACATCTATGATTGAAAGAGGTGTTCCCCTTCCTTTGGTTCTTCTGGTTCGCTTGGATGGACTTTTGTGATAGTGATAGTGGAACTGGGTTAAGAA
Source organism: Picea glauca (assembly GCA_000966675.3). NCBI lineage: Eukaryota > Viridiplantae > Streptophyta > Pinopsida > Pinales > Pinaceae > Picea > Picea glauca. The sequence goes on from JZKD02S1889789.1 coordinate 527,543, forward strand.
TCGATAATCTGATTCCCTCCTTCTGGATTTGATTCGGAGTCAGAATCAACGTCTGACTCGGAAGCCTTTATCCTGGCCATGAGTGACTGCTTGGACTGACATTATTTAGTGTTGTGCCAAGGGATTTTATGGTATTCACACCATTTTCTCGTGTCCTTCTTCATCTTCTCATTACCCTTCTTGTGTTGTGTCTTGGACTGGTTGTCTTGAGAGTGTCCATATTTTATCTGTCCCTTGTTGTGTGGGTTGGGGACACCTTTTACCTACTTCGATTGTGAGGAGTTTGCAGATCCAAACTCTCACCTCTTCTACTTAAATTTATTCTCGATCTTGATAGCATATCTATAATTCATACCCAATGAGGTGATGTCCAAGCAATCCATTTATGTTTGAATTTATCTATGAAAACAGACGTGGTATTTGAGCACCAGATGTCGCTCAAAGTCTTTGATACCCAATTTGGTGCGCAGGGTATGGAAAATATTGGTGAAATCTGGTATTGTCTAGTCCCTTTCCTAACACAGGGTGGTCCATCTAGTGTACTGGTCATTGTAGCTTCCAACATGGTAGTATTGTTCTTTAATGGCATCCCGAAAGGAATCCCATGTAGGGGAGACCGCAAATATTGCAGATTCCTCTATGGCCCTTTGCTCATAGTAGGTATCCCACCAGTCCTTAACATGGGGGACAACCTTGAGGAGTGAAAAAGTAATATTTTCCCTATCGGGAAAATTGTGGACTGAAAATTACCCTTCAAGAAAATTCAACCATTTATCTACAACATTCACATCTATCAATCCTTCAAATAATGGAATATCAAAATTTATTTGTACCTTGAAGGGGGTTGCATGGATGCTTGATGAAGATGTTTCTCCTGTGGGCAGTCGTCGAAGGATCCATGCAAAGTTGTCCATCATTTTGTTCCTTTGTCGCACAAGGGTTTCCTCGAGAAAAGTTTTAAAAGGATCTCCTGCTCCAACATTTTTCTTTTCATCCCCCATGGGTTTTTTTCATGCTCAACGCGACCAATCTTGCAAAGGCTCGATTGGTTCGAGTCCCAACTTCTTGTACCCAGATCTTGTCGAGGACATGCACGAATAAAAATAAATGAAGAGAAAACCGCTTTGATACCACTGATCTGGATTTAAGAGAGAACAAATTGATTAACATATTGAATACAATAAACACATATATATGGAGAACAACAAAGATATCCAATGGAAAATATCTTATATTGAATAAATGAAATAGCTGAAACTGTAAAAACTGTAGAACTGAAACAACTTTCTCGAATGGTGGTAGTTATCTCTGAGAAGAGATGTGGATGCTACACGCATTTGTCTGAGAAGAATGATTACAATGAGGCTCCAGAGGCCTTTTTAACATTACTCATGAATTTAAAAACCCTAGACATGCAAAAACCTAACCCTAGGATGTGAAACGCCAAAAGTCATGTGGGCCTCGATGGGTAAGTTGGTACCTCAACTTCCCGGTGTCGTAACTTTTGCATACAACCTTCGTTTTAGGCGTGTGATATACCATTGGAAATTTCTTTTCGAGAACTACACATTACATCTTCAAACTTTGACTATGTCTACAGTTTGACTATGGCAAGCAAAAACAACATTGTTTAGGGCCCCAAAATGGCCTTGGAAGTACAGAAAGATGTGTTGACATGAAAACATCCAAAATAAGCCAGTTGGATTAGGTGGGAGGCCAACAGTCTCCACCTGGAATATGTGTAGGGCTTCAGAAAGCCCCAGAAGTGTAGAACCCACAATTACAAATAAGTACAGAGTAACATGTTGAACTAAAACTGTCAAGAGGATCCAGTTGGAATAGGTGGGTGGCCACCAATATCCACCTGGATCATCTTGGCTCATTTATTCCATGGCACATAATTGTATCATTATTTGGATATATCTTTATGATCATGGGTATTCCCACCTCGTCCCCATTGATATCTTGCACACATGATATTTTTGAATTATTGTTGATAGATGGTTCTCCTTCTCTCTTCCTTGCCCCTTCCTCCTTCCGTGTACACTCCACTCCCTCCTTGGTCCCTCCTATACTTGGGTAAATAAATTTTGATATATTTTAGTCATCTAATTTACTCCTAACCTCACTCATTAGGGGGAAATCTGTTATCACATGAGAATTACTCACTTGCGAAATTTATAGCAGTCATATAGAAATGTGTCAATATTGGCAAGGATAAACCCTATTTTTGTCCTTATTCCACCATCAAACCTTGTAATTGGCCTAACTTGGATATCTCAAATATTACTCCAAAAAGTGTGCATGGACAATGCAAATATTAGTACCCCCAAAATATGCATTGTCCCTTAAAATAGTCAATTTTGATTACCGTCGATGCATCCAAATTGGTATGATGGGAGGTTAGTTATATGTGTACCATCCTAAACCCTAATTGTTATTTTTTTTATCTTTATTTGGTCATATTTAACCACTACTTGGAAGATCATGTCAAGAGAGTTTAACCACTAATATATTATAAATAAATTATTTGAGGTCAGTCCATCCATCCATCCTCACAAGTAAGGTTATGTTGTTGAAATTTCACTAGGATATTGACCTATTCCTCTTGATTATCAATTTCTAGCCTATGTACCTTTCTTATGAACCAAGGAGGGAGTCCCAAGCACATCAAGGAAGACAAGGAAACATCCCAAGGAGGGGATTTAGTTCCCATTCAGCTTCAACAGGCTCATCTTCTAGGTGTAATATTTTGGCCTTCTCATTGGTAATGAAATTCTTTGTATTGCTTGGTATTTTTTGTTCATGTTGATTTAATGTTGTCGTGCTTTAGTTCTTGATCTCATGAATGGATTAGGAATTGAAGGCATACAAATTAGACTTAGGGTTTGATATAGTGAATGAATAGCCTAATAGCCTAATATCTAACTCTTTAATCCATTTTTTTGGGAATTAATATACAACCATTAAGCTTTTTGGATTTTTCCACCCTTGGGAAAAATATATACAAACACTAGGGTTTCTCAATTTATCCCTTAAAATGAGTGTGAATCCAATCTTCTCTTTCCCCTCTTTATTAGTGTGTGTGTGTGGGTGGGTGGTCTTCCATCCTTGTTCACATTTTTTATGTGATATAATGTATCTATTCATTCACTACATGTTGGCGAGTCTATTTGGAAGCTCCCATCAATACTTTCCTCTCTTTAGAGAAGACTCTCTCCTCCTTTCTCTCTTTTATATATTCCTTCTCTATTGAGACTATAGTGTCCCATTCTTTTCCTTCCAATAGTATTTTCAATATTTCTCTTTTTATGCTAGTATCAACCAAATTTTTTCCTTGAAATGGGTCCAACCTCTATCATCTGACGTTCTTAACATGCCTCTTCATAGCTCTCCAATCACTCATACAATAATTTATACCTAGGAATATAATGATAGAAAACTTCCCCCATATTACTACATAAACCAAATTAACCATGGAGGATATTCACCACTTCCTCTCAACATGGAACCTATGCCTTATTTTATAGGCTTGGATAATATTATGTTACAACTACACACTCTTCTTTAAACCCAATAAACAAGCAACCTCCCACCTCATGTAGGACATGTGATTAACTCATGCCCTACATGTGACAACTGAAAGAGTGAATCCTTAGAGAATTTGTATAATGTAGAGAGTCTCTTAGGTATCCCTTTGATCCTCAATAGGTTCCCCAAATTATGTTCCTCCACCCAAGTAGTGTGAGGCACTTTATGTGCTTCCATCGAGGTAGCGTGAGGCACTTTATGTGCCTCCACCCAGGTAGTGTGAGGGACCTAAGTGTTAATATTATGGTAGTTGCGGGAGGTATTTACCTCTACATGTGAACCTGATGAGAATAGAAGACTCCTGGAAGCAAGAGAAACCGTAATGAATTGGCTAGTAACCCTAGAATCCTTGTCGGTTCAAGAATATAATTTATATTAGGCTATTAGCCTCCAAGAGAAGAAGTCGGCCAGAATTAATAATAATATACTGAACAGACACCAACCCAGAAGGAGAAGTCGGCCCCAGTAAACTGGCAGGATTACTATAAATATAGGGCGCCAGTTTCTCATTTGTCACATCTTAGGACTGCAGTTTTCCTAGTTAGTGTGCACTACAGGTGTAGTTGGTGCGCAGGTTTGGAGGAGGGTTGCACCTGTAGCTGCAGCAGCAACAAGTTTCATTATTTGTCTTGGATATCTCTTGGCTAGGATTTGGACTATATGATCAGCTATTTTTGATGCGCTATCCTTGGGGAGAGATGCACTGCTCTTTGTTTGGCTATCTAGCCTAGGGTTTGCTTCCGGAGGAATTCTCAGGTCCAGGTTAAGGTGCTCAGAGGGAGGCTTCGACCTGTGGTTGGGAGACGAGGGTATCGTCGTGGTAAAACGAGCACACAATCCTTTATATTCTAACAGGTTATGGGCCCACACCCCTTCAGTCAGCCTAAAACGCTGGAAGGAAACATAGCCGCTAGATATTGAGCTCGTTGAGGAACTGCCGCTAGGGTTACTAGTAGGAGCAGCTTCCAAAATCACTGCAGCTAGGGTTACCAGCAGAAGCAGTTGCAGAAACCCTAAACCTCTTGTTGAGGCACCTTAAGTGATGAGATTGACCTAATCTCCGGATAGATCAGTGCACCATAGCCCAGTGCATCTCCTGGTACACTCAGAAGGCCAAGACGTGAAGTTTGGATTTCTGGTCAAATCTAGGGTTTGACCAAGTCAAGCAAGCCATGACAAACTCTATGAAGTC
>JZKD02S1889789.1:536568-548889 GCA_000966675.3 Picea glauca
TTGACCCTCCTCTTGTTTCATTTTCCTACCCTAATATGCTTAGGGCACCTGTCCTCCTATTGCCTCATTTGTTTCCTTCTTGTCTTCATCTCCCTTCACCTCTTTCTTTGGTCACTTTGTCAATGGCTTAGCCTTCTCTAGGTCATTATCTCAAGTATGTCCCTATTCAATATGACTTCTCCCTAGTTAGAGCTACCCATCACTCTCTTGGTCTCTCTCTTAAGGTGTTACTCATGGCTAGTTGGATCTTGTATCCTACTATTGTGGGTCACCTTAATAAATCTTGAACATCCCTCGTATAATATCTTGTAGTTTTGGGTTACCTCTATGACCTTGGAACCTACATCCTACCATATTTTGTTGTTCCTAGTGTATTGTTAGCATTGGTCTCTTCATTTGTGCTCACATAAGCCTTATGATAATGCAATTCACCTCATATGGTCGCATTGAGTCCTTGAACGATGTATGGAACCCCTTATGCTTGTATTAGTTATTTGTTAATGTATGTTTCCTTTTATTCTCACATTGGATTCGTTTCAATGTTTGGCACCTCATGCCTTTGCTAGCACCACCCCAAAATCACCTCATCTCACCTCTTCTTCCTTCCCTATGAATTATTATTGCTATCCCTTTCCCACTCTACCCAAGCCACAAAATCATGTAATGTAGGTACCTAACTTATTTCAACATGCTTAGACACAATAAACCCCCACCTTTATGTAATTGCAAGTATCACTCTCTTAACCTTACTCCATACATTCTGAAATGGTTTTGTAATCTAATTGTTTTTATTATCATTGTCTCACTCATGCTTTATTACACATTGAAACTAATATTTCACTGATATGATAGTTAGATATCACATATTTACTATTGTATCACTTACATGATAGTTAGATTTACTAGTCATTGTCTAATATATTAATTTACATTTCACAATTCAAATACTATCTTTATTACATGGTAGTTAAGCTTTCTTGTTCCCCCATATTGACATTATTGTGTGTCATACATCTCTTGCATTTTTAATTTTCTCTCTTTACACTTGTATTTACACTTTGAGTTGATTATCGGGGCATGCAAACCTTCATAGGAACAATGAGATACGATAGCCTAGATATTTAAGGATTCCTTCTTAACATCGAGGAATTGGCTCATGTTGTAAGGACACATGGACTACTACCATGCATCAGTACTTTAGTTTTGTCGCTACTCTTATTTTCACCATGTCTTCTTTCACTTTGCTTGATGTAATGTCCCCAACCAGGCTAGGAGGGGGAATTATGTTTTTTGTCCCAAATTTGTCATTCCTTCTTATGTGAATGTGTTGTTAACTTCTTACAAATATTTTGTTCAATTAGGAATATTGTCAAACATATAGCATACATACATTACACAAGAAATAGATCAGATAACATGACATCTTATTATGGATGGAAACTCCCAAACTAGTATAATGATATCTAATGGTTGTAATAACATCTAGAGAATACTCCTAAGCAAACAAATCTAATGGATTTCAGGAAGCTACACAATCTACTACAAAAACATGGAATGATGCCAATCCACTATCCCAAGACTCTCCAAGCCTTAAATTAATTTGTTACAGTAATATCCACTCTGCAAGCAACCTTCCAATCATGTCCTAATCCCCTCAAAAACCCAATCCGACAAGCTACTGCAACCCCGATTCGTAGAGGTCCTCACAGGATGACTTCTAGGAGTCTTGCGGGGCCTCGTGGGACAACCCTTTCTCAACCCACGTGGGTGTCTCCTCCCACATATGTGAAAAAACACTCCTGGAACCTACAAATCAAACATTTGGCCTCCTACTGAAACTCATTACAACACCATGCGCAAGACGATATGCCTGCCAACTCTCTCCAACATGAAACCAAACACCATAATGAACCCCCAATGAGAACTATGGATGAATTCTCCTCTATGTCTAGCTAGGTTGGATATTACACCACCAAAACTACACCTGCAATGGAATGGTTTTTCCCAAAACCCCAACGAAAATGTTGAGAATTCCAATAAGATATCAAATCATAATGATAAGAAGAATGGTTACTCCTCTACTTATCCTTTCCTTATACCTTCTATATCTTTCCCCATTTTGCCAAATCAAATCTTCATTTTATTTTCCCTCCAATTCCATTTAAATATGATTATTTAATGTCACTTTTAGGATTCGTCATCCTTTTTACCTAGTGACACCAAATAAACCTCCTTGAATCCATTTTTCTTGTTGACTATAGCCTATGGGAGTTGTATAGGCTATTTAGTCATCCTCTGTCATTGTCAATTGGAAGGGGTGATTATAATCCTCCCTCCAAAGATTGCTTCTTCTCAAGCAATTCCATATCAGGTTGTTGTAAGATTTTCTCTCCTTCCCATGTAGCATTTTATGCAAGAAATCCTCTCCATACAACTAATCACTCTCGAATGACCATGTTCCTCAGTATTCATTATATGAAATCAACAATCCTCTCGGGAGATAAAACCAACTGTCCTTCCTCTCCTAGTGGAGGAATATTTGTTGAAGCGATGACCTACTGTCCCAATGCCTTCTTGAGGAAGGATACATAGAAGGTGTTGTGGATCCTGGTACCCTCTAGTAACTCCAGCTCATATGTGACCTCCCCAACTCACCTGACCACTCTGTAGGGTCCATAAAATTGAGGCTTTATCTTCTCTGCACCACTCTTATTCAACGATGATTTTATGTAAGGCGACAACCTGAGAAAGACCAGATATCCAACCTCAAATATTCATTATACCCTATGCATATCTACATATATATTATGTTGATTCTAAGAGGACCACAAATTCTCCTTCAAGACTCTCAAGATGTCCTAACTTTCCTACAACCGGTCTTTAGTCTTGGGAGATCGGCTCTCCTCAAATGTTATATCCACAAAATATGGAAAACAATAGCCATATAATTTCATGAATGGGCTCATACCATTGGACATGTGATGAGTGGTGTTGTAGCAGTGCTCCCCGAGATGCAACCACTTTATACATGCATGTTATTTCCCTTACACATAGTTCCTCAGGTACCCCTCAATCCATTTGTTCACTATCTCGATCTTCCCATATGTCTTGAGGTGATATATAGTACTAGGTGTCAATTGTTTCTTGTATATCCTGAACAACTCCTACCAAAATGAACTGAGAAACTTGTTATCTCAGTAATTGACTATGTTCCTCGGGAGACCATGGATCCTGAACACCTCCCTGAAGAATAGATCTACTACCTGAGACACATTTTACTCCATAATAATGGAAACTAAGTGTGCATATTTGGTTAATTTTTCCAATACCACGTAGATATAGTCCCTTCCCTACACCTTTGGAAATCCTGCGATGAATTCCATGGAAATGTTATCCCACTTCTACTCTAGAATTGACAATGGCTGAAATAGTCATGTTGGATGTGTGAATTCTGACTTGTTTTGTTGGCAAGTCATGTGCTCCCTCACGTGACAAAGTACATCCCCCTTGAGACCCTTCCATGAGAATCTCTCCCTCACCTACATGTAGGTCTTCATATACCCATGGTGCCCTGCTAGTGGTGTGTCATGTACTGCCCTCAAAATATTATCCTTAAGTGTGGAATCAGGGACAAGATAGATTTGGTCCTTGTAGTAGTGATTTCATACACTACCTTGTACATGTCATCATGAATACCTCCCTCCATCAACTCACAAGAAAAGGTATTCTTAGAGTATTCCATGAAGATAACGGGCTTCCAGTCTACTGCGATCTCTGTCATGGAGAAGCCTACAGGTATCCTGGATAATCTGTGAGTGACCTAGGTGTGGGCCATTCTAAGATGGTATGGATATTTTCCCGATGCACCTTTACTCCCTCAACACTAATCATGATCCCTAGATAGAGGATCTTTAGCAAACCGAAATTTCATTTTTCCTCCTTGGAAAAAAGTGATTGCTCCTCCATAATGGTGAGAATTTCGTCCACATGCTCCATATGTTCCTCCCACGTCCTATTGTAGATTAGAATATCATCAAAGAAAACTAGTAACAATTTCCTCAATTGTTTGTTGAAGATATAGTTCATTCATGACTAAAAGGTAGTTAGTGCATCAGTCAACCCGAAGGGCATGACTAGAAACCCATATTTCCCATAGTGACACCTGAATTATATTTTATGGATATCCTCCTCTCTAACCTGAATCTGGTGGTATCCTGATCATAGATCAACCTTTGAGAAGAACATTTCCCCGTGCATTTTTTCAATCATCTCATCAATCCTTGATATTGGGTATTGGTTTTTTATGGTCTTTTTGTTTAGTTCCCTGTAGTATATGCACATCCTCATAGTGCCATATTTATTCTTCACAAGTAAAACTGACGAAGAGATAGGACTAGAGCTAGGAATGATATGTCCCATCTCTAGAAAATCATTTATGGCCTTCTCTCTTTCATCATTGAATCTCTTCGGATGTATGTAGGGGGTGGTGATTGTTATTCCAGATTTTGTACTCAAGTCTCGAGAGTATAAAGTCTAGGCATCCGAAAAGAGGGTCTAGGATATAAAGAAGAAGAAAACAACTCTTTTAAAAGGAAAATGAGCTATGGTTGATTTCTGAGTTGTCTTTGTCTAGCTTCCAATTGTTCCTGGACACTGATGTCCTGCTCAATGGTCACCCATGAGTGTTCAAGTTCAACCCGGGTGGTGACAGTTTTTAAGATAGTATTAAAAAGGTTTAAGGTGATATTGGTCTGATCTGTGATACCGGGTTCAACGTTGGGTTGTCTCATAAATGGTACAGTCATGGAGGAAGAAAGTTTCAAGGATTGGTTGCTTCCTTTTAGATTGTATGAGAAAATTTCCCGAATCTTGAATTAATAGTGCAGCAAAATCAAAGGTCGTTTCCCGTATCTGAGTTAAACTGAAAACCATGCATGGAATGAAAGAAAACATAAAGTTGTGGAAAAATGTGAGGCTTCGATCAAGGAATAATCTCACACTATGATAGAGGAAGAAAAATATAAGGAAAAAATTTAATGAAGCATCATATATAACAACTTAATTCATTCATAGGTCTTGTAAGTGTTGATAGTCGATACAGAGGAAAAACTGTAAACGATTAGATCACTAAAAAAATTCAATCACCACAGTAGAATATGTACTAAATTGCAGCTATGCATTCATCAAAGATACATAAGAAATGAAGTTAGATATGGAATAATAGAGGAGCACATAACTCAAACTTGACAGGGTCTGGAATCTCCGACTTGCATTTGTATCAATTTTGGTAAAATGAAGAACCTTTCTGCTACAATCGGCCAAAAAAATCCCTTGGTATCACTTTCAAAATTGTATTTATACAAGAAAAACATCAACCCTAGACGGTTGGTAGTCTCCTAATCTCCTTTGTTCTAACGGTTACATAATATAGAATTTGAACTGTTTTGCTCGGTTACGTTTGCTTTTCTAATAATTGGACAAAAACGAGCATACATGCGTTATTTCATCATTTCTTTGAAGCGCTTCCTTTGCTCGATCCCGAACACACGATGCACCTGTCCACAAACTGCATCAAAATTATGGAAGGCTCTGACATATTCTTTGCTTCAAACACATATAACTTCCTCTGAATTTGGGGCAGCTCATTTTCAATATTTGCCTTGCCAAACTTTATCGACTGCAACTGTAGATTTGGCTTTATTAACCACTTATCTATTTGGGCGATGTCGAGTTGTTTCAATTGTGAAATATTGAGCTAGACTTCATTCCAACTCTCCTTGATATGCAATCGATGCCTTACAACATTTATTTGTCCTAATAGCCCAGGGAAATCGCCTTTACCAATGCCCAGTGTTTCTTTGTCTAGCTGATCAAATACTTATTCACATTCTCTCTTAACTTCTCTTGTCATTTTCCTGCTTTCGACAATATTAGTCTCCCATGTCTTTAACATGATGTCTCCCCTGATCTGTTCATCTACAGTCAGCTTTGGGATTGTTGGTACTTCCTCTCTGGCTGAAAACACCACTGCCTTTTGAAAAGAAGCATGAGTTGTTGTGGCCTCTTTTTCCTTTAAAACAATGCTATCTAGTGAGTGACTTATTTCCAAGAAGTAGTTTTGGATGTTTTCTATTTTGGAAAGCATGTCCTGTTGTTATACTTGTAGTTTTTCATGCACCTCCATTACTTGGGCTTGAAATGTTGTTATATTCACAACTTCTCCTTAAATAGAATTCAACTCAGCCTGTATCTATCTCACTAACTCTTTCTGACAAATAACTTGTACTTGACTTATTTGCATCTTCTTGTTTGCTTCATCTAAACTAGATTTCAACAATTACATTTCCTGTTTGTCAGCAGTCCTGGCGTTTTCAACTCTTTGATTTACCTCCTCTCGAATATTATTTTATGTGTGCCTTATTTGGTCCTGCAGCTTAGCTATCATTTGATTTTTCTGTTTCAGCCTTGTCTTTAGAGAGTCAACTTAGAATAAATTGGCAGTTTACAAGGCTCCCATAGAGCCTGCTACTTCTGTGGCAAAGTCTTCCTCTTCTAGGTTTTTCCCATCTACGAGCACTCTATGTTTCTTCACCATTGTGCCTTCTCTTAGATGCATTTCCTATTTTAATACTGCCTTCCTCTTATTACTGAAAAAGTAGTCAGAGGAGGGTATCTCTTATCTAGAGATAGGAGTAAGGTCACTTTCATATATGACTTGCAGAAGGGGGTTTCCAAAAGTTGTATGTATAGGAGTTAATGATGGAATAGGGCTACCCAATTCTGAAGATTGAGTTTCTCCTGTTGTTTTGGGGATATCAACAGGGATAGTCGATGATGAAGGTGGACTCGTTTGATTCGACTTTGAAGGAGTCTCGGATTTTGAATTTGATTGTGAAGTTTCTGCCTTTTGTGAAGACGCTTCAGTCTTCTTCGGGTTTTCTTCTGCAGTCTTTTTATCATGAGCCTCTGATCCGAAACCTGGTGGAGTATTTTCTTGAGCCAGGGGAGGGGTTGTTGATTCTCCCTGTAGTATCTTCGGCAAACCAATTTGCCTATGCTTCTGGAAAGTCAGAAAGATGGTCTGTAGGTCGGGTGATAATGCGTGAACTCTGTCTAATACTTCTTCATAGGTCCTGGATCCCTTAAACATGTCATCGCAGGGAGAAACCTCATGTTTGTACATTTTCATGTTGCAGTGATTAAGGTGATTTCCTACAACTTGATAAGGGTCATGTTTTCTGTGTCAAAGGTCTACTAATTTGTTGTCATCCAGTGCCACAGCTTCTACCTTGGCATGACCCAAGTTAATTAATGATTACTTCCCAATCTGTACAAGAAAAACTGGCCAGAACTTCTTCTGATCCGCTTTCAGTTCTGTTCCAATGCCACCAGTTACTATTTGGTAGGCCACCTCCCTGCACACCAGTCTGTTGGGAAGGAACTTCGAAAGTGCGTGAGGAGGAATCGAGCACCCAAAAACCATGACATAGGAAAAAACCTCTTCAATAAACCAATCTGCGATCGCCCTGAGATTTCCCACAATTTTCTCTGAAATACGAGGGGGTGCATAACCATACAAAATTTGGTGCAGAGGCATCTCTACGTAGTGGTAGATTTCGTAAAAGACATATTTAGCATTTTCCTCCCATAGCTTGGAATGATAAACATGAATGGGCTCCTCACAGGATGGGTTCCAGCTCTAGCTCATTAAAGGGAATGGAGTCATGTAACAAACCGCATCCATAATATAGGTGGACATTTAAAAAGATGCAGGTCGACCTTTCAACTTAGTTGTTTACTACTCTGCAACCTCACTAGCTAGATTGTTGGATAAAATTTTGCCCTAATTAAAACTGTAACCCTCGGCTACTTCATGTATAAGTGGCACCCAATCTACCAGAAAATGGGTAGGGCTCTTCCTTTCGAAGAGTCTACATAGCATCAAGGATATATAAACCATGTATTCATTTAACAAAGATGTGGCATAACTATCGTGGGTATCGGCTTTAAACCTTGTTGGAATTCCCCACCAGTCTTTGATTATATTTGGATATGTTTGATCGAATTCTGTGCACTCTATTCTTTGAAATTCTGCTATGAATTCGGCATTATAAATGTATTTATAAGTAGGGGGTAGTTTATACATTACTTGGATGTGCTCGGGTCTGAACGAGCCGACGATGACCCCTTGACTGTTTTTTTTTTTTCTAAGTAAGAAGTATATATTATATTTAGTGCCCGCTAGAGCTGAAAAAGTTGCCAAAATACAGTGAGATACTGGCTGAAATTGCTAGACTGCCCCAACAGAGGGGAAACCAGTCCAGCCAGCCCCCAATTCACAAGTCTGAGAAAGTTGCAAGTTCAGAAAATACACAAAGACACTACTATCTGCTTCTAGACTAGGAGCCTAAAGGAACTAGATGTTCAGCAAAAATAAATCTAAACACTTGTCTAAAATCCAAGCCACGTGGCTCGGAGGTCCTCTATCCATGGTTTCGTCTCGACGTTGGCCGACTGGTCATCCCTGCGTTGTTCATGTCGCTCCAAATGCACCTCGTCCTCCACTGGGCCGCTACGTTCCACTTCCTTTTGCCTTTCCGCTGCTTGTCGCCGAATGCTATCCATCTCAATGTCAGGGGCCTCCCCCGGAGAAGAGCCAACTGGGTCCGAGGAGAGCTTCGACTGCATAGTCGATAGGATATGAAGAAAGGTGGCTACATTGTCTTCTGTATCCTGCAGTCGAAACTTGAGGTCCGCCATCTCCCTTCTGAGCTCAAAGACTAGATCATATAGAATGCCCAATCGCTCTTTGAAATTCTCACTGTCGAGGTGGCTCGCAGGGTGGAGACGCGCTCGCTTGGACTCTCCAAAGGCTGTTGGTGCACTCCTCCAGGTGCTCGAGGATCTGGGGAAGGACATGGTCGCCATAAAATGCATCCGAGGGTCCTGAGGGGAGCTAGGAGCCGGGGTCGATCCTCGCGGGATGGTAGCCATGGAATGCAAAAGCGCATGCTGCGAAGGTGGCGGGGTTATCGCGGAGCGAAAGTGCAAGGATTGCAGAGGTGGCGGGGTGGCAGCTGGGGATATGCTTGGAGGGAGGGAGGAAGAACCGGTCACTGGGGATATGCTTGGAGGGAGGGAGGCTGAAGGCGAGACTGGGGGTGTGCGGGGCTTCCAGGGTGAGCCCCACTTCGGCTTTTCTCTAAGCCTTTCTTTCATGTGTGCAGGTGAGAAGGGCGGGACAGGGTTGGACCAGTGTTGCAGATAGACGAAGAAGATAGCCTCTGTGCAAGCCGGGTGTTGTTTGTGTCGTGAAGGGGGGAGCCCTTTCGAGCGCTTACAAGGTGAAATGCCAAAACTAACAAGCCGAGCCATTATACAAGCTGCGTGGGAGCAGAGGGTGGTGTAATTGCCCCTCGCTTCGTTCATTATGCGGCATATAAATGCCATTACTCTTCCGGTAAGGTGTGGTACTGCAGCACGGGCCCATCACGTGGCTCCGTGCTGCGGCATGTTATGTCTGGTTCCATCATCCGCCATGGGGAATCCACTAACACCCCATCCGGGGGACCCCTTGACTGTTTTGAATGCTCCTTGTCGGAACATTTATTTTCTCTAAAGCCCGACATAGCATGTCATTATATGGCATGAGTCTCAGCCGCATGGCTATTTTGTGCATCTCGGACTCGGCTATGTCTTTGAGTTTATTTTCAGTCCTTTCATTCCCGAAATCGTCGGGGAAATTCCTAATCTCATAGTCCAAACTCTCAAAAATTTGCCTCCAAGATTTGATTGAATCCATAGCATGTGGTGTAGTGTCTAATAGCACATCTCCATCCAGATTTGAGATTCCACCTGCTTCTTCACTCTTCTTAGGCGCTTTTCTGGGTGCCATGGTGTCTGTGCTAAATGAAAACCTGTTGCAGAGAAGAAATGTGTGATCTCTTCTGAATATAATTCGCTTCTAGTCTGAAAGTAGGAATGAAATTTGAAATAACATACGTTTATTTACCTTGAACTCGTCTTAAATTTATCGTATCGATGCAGACGATAAGAATTAAATGCTTTAATGGAGATGGTAAGCCTGGAGATATGCACCCTATGTTCAAAATATCTTCATTAATCCATTATAGAGACTGCCACATATTCGCGATTCAAAATTGGGAGTTTGAAAGGAATGTCATTGAAAACTCCTGAATAACAAAATGTGAAAAACTATTAATTATCATTAATCCCTCTTTAAAGTTAAGTTAATCTGTGTTTAAGCGCTTAATTCTTTTGGGTTTTCGTGTTTTGGAGTTTTGAACATCATGTCCCCAAGAGGTATAACACCAGAAACCTCGAATTGTGAAATCATGATGGAGTTTATTTAGGCTCTAACTGCTTGTTTTAACCCTTTAATTAATCACGATTATAGGTTAACCTTTACTTTTCATGGACTGGAGTATGAGGACTCTGATAACATTTGACGCGAGAAATCCCGAATCGCGAAATCATGATGGGATTTATTAACTATCAATCATTTTTTATCTCCTAATTAAGCATGATTACACCGTAAGATTTTGGGGTTTTGGATATAATGAACTTGAAGTTTATAGCATGTGAGAATCCCGAATCGCGATGGGATTTATTAAACCCTTTTTAAATTCTTTAATAAGCGTGGCACTAGCTTTTAACACTTTTGTGAATTCGGGAATTGATGACTTGAGGAGGCATTTGACATTGACTCATTGTATTTTACGAACTGCCGACTCCCAAAAATTCAAAATAATCTTTCATTTAAGATTGATTTGTTGATAGAAAGGCGGATCCATAATAAAAATTTTAGATAAAAAAATATTCCCTTTAGTCTTAAGTTTAAAAAAAAGGATAATGTTCCAACATAGGCTCCATCTAGGGATCTCGTCTCCCTGCGGGACAAGAAGAACAGTAGACCATGTGCCTTTATTGGGTAAATGGAGTCATTGGTTTGTTTCTGCGAAACTTGTTCAGAAGGAGGGTGCAGGGGAAAAAGGGGGTTTCATCCTTATCTCTGATAGCTTTTGAAACTTAACGGCTTTCTAATCTCGATTTTAGGCCATTTGAATTCCTCTTCCCTAATACTGACTTCTGTTCTGCTCAGGATAATCCAAACAAACTCAGGAATTTTCACAGTTTTAGTTGATCTTTCTTGCCTCAAGATGAAGTAATTTTAATTTTTTTAATCAGGGAGTCATGCACGAACTGGGGATGTATATCTGGTTTCAAAAAAAACTAATTACCAGAGCACAATACAATTCACGTATAACAGCCTTACAAATATCGTAGACATTGCCTCACTGCCAGCGAGCATGTTCAGTACCCCGGTGAAGTTTTTTTCTCCCCTTCATTGAATTTCCTTTCACCACTTCAGTCTGTAGATTCACATTTAAATGTTGAGATGATGGAAATCATTTAATGAATTTCTTTTCATCATCTCTTTTTTGGACTAGATGGGGGCAATCAATTGTGAATTTCCTTTCACCATCCGTCTTATACCTTTTTCTTGACATGAAGTGGGGGAAATAAATTAGTATAAAGTATACCAGGGATGATATACTGTATAATTTTGCTTAGGGGATCAAATTTTGTTCAATTTTCAAAGTGCTCGGAATGCGACGAAAACAGTTCCATTGTGTCCATCTCGTCTTCCTAATTCCAGTGGTATATTTACTTTCTCAAACGGAGTCCGTATGGAGAAGATATCGCGATCTGTTCGCCAAGCCAAACAGGCAAAAATTTTAGATGTTGACTGTACTTGTCCGTACAGTCTGTACGGTGACGTGGCAGGGTCGTACAGTTCGTACGATGACGTGTTGATGGTGACATGGCAAGCAATGGTTGGTTGATGTTGGCGAATCATGGAGTGACACGTGTCTTGTTGACGACAAATGGTATGAGGGCACGTGGCCCAATCCATGGGCGCCATGTGTCCCTCGTTGGTTGGGTTATTATTGTTGTGTAAAATGTAATGGGAGTCCGCGGGGTTCGACCCCCGGACCTCCCCCACTATATAAGCCTTGACAAACCTTCGCTGACCATTATGCCGCCACATGAGTCTTGTTAGTTATGTGGTGTTAAATATATTTAACATTGTTTAATGTTTAAAGCGGAGGGGGGTCGGGTCGGGGCTTAGCCCCGACCCATAGTTTTATTTCACATATAACCATTATATTATATATGGCGCAGATTCATATACATAAACCAAAGTTTTTGTGTTAACATATATTATGTGGCACGCACGGTTGTACATTTGCGCGCGGGTTTCAAACATGTAGCCCGTGGTTCTATATAATATACCAT
>JZKD02S1889789.1:548939-570397 GCA_000966675.3 Picea glauca
AATATTTATGTTGTTGTCTATGTGTATTTTGCATAAGTAATCCTTAATTTATGTGTTGCAAACTGATCCATTTGCTTTAAACACATGACATTTCACTTGCAATAATTATTCAAGTCTTTCAAGTCTTCTTCATTTTTAGATCAATTGAATTTCCTTTCACCACTTCAGTCTGTAGATTCACATTTAAATGTTGAGATGATGGAAATCATTTAATGAATTTCTTTTCATCATCTCTTTTTTGGACTAGATGGGGGCAATCAATTGTGAATTTCCTTTCACCATCCGTCTTATACCTTTTTCTTGACATGAAGTGGGGGAAATCAATTAGTATAAAGTATACCAGGGATGATATATTGTATAATTTTTCAACAGAGGTCTGTCAACTCACTTTGATTACTCTGGATCAGTTTCTTTTTGACCTTCAAAACATCTTATTCCGCAGGAAAACTTATGGGAGAAATTTATTTCCAGGAACCTTCTTTTGAGAAAGACTAAAATCCTAGAACCTGTGAAGAGAACTAAGAGAGTTAGGATTAACCTATGCATATGTTAGTTCAGTAAGCATTTGAGGGGTCATGAGGAATTGCCTTTCTTCTAAAGATTCGTTTGTCAGCTTTTAGCGCTAAAGTGTAACCTCTCTTTTCTCTGTGGAGATCATGAGAAGACATCTGGGGTCAAGGAAAAAAAAACATGGGTTGGAATGGGATGATAGAGAAGGTTTTGAATTTCATAAACATAGTTGTGGTAACACAATTCTGACTCTTGGAACCCTTTCTTTGAGGTCACTTTACTTCTTCTACTTATTTTACTATTTTTGTCTTATCCAGAGGAATCTTTTATGGTCCATAGAAAACTTTGTTCTTTTGATGATACCTCGGGTGAATATGTTCATACTGATGAAACCATTGTTGCACCTAGGTGATATTCATTTGAAATATAGACATTTTGAGAATTCAAACCTTTTCGTTCTCATCTTAGTAACTTATTTTTGATCACCTATTTTGGGCGAATCACTTTTCCGATACACGACCATCCATTTTCTTCTTTTTGATGTTTAGGCTGTAGACCGGAATCCTACAAGAAAACAACATGAAGGGCGTCAGGGTTCTAAGATTTATGGAATTCAATGTGTTGAATATTTCATATCTCTATTTCTAGGAGATCACTAACCTGCTTTATTTGCGGTGAAAGTAAAACTTACCGAAAACTATAAAAACATAAAACACAAACTGGTATATACAGTGGAAATTTGGAAATCGTTTATTGCATATAGTGCTTCAAATAATGCCCGTTGATAGGGGCGTTGAGGATTTTACCGTCCAAATTTTCTAACATAAATGAGTTCTTCCCTTCATAAGCTGAGACTTTGAATGGTCCATACCAAATATGATCAACTTTTCCATGTTTTGTTGAGTCTTCCCTCCTAGCATCCCACTTCAAAACCAAATCACCAGGGAGGAATTCCCTGTATTTAGCCTTATGATCAAACAATGCTTTCATGTTGTCTTGATATTTTGGCAGCCTTTTGTCAACCTCAGCCCTATTCCGCTGAACTTCAATCAATTGATTTATTCTTCTTGTAACATGGTTTGGTTCTTCTTTTTCATCTTGCCAAAGCTTCATCACTGGTAGAGTTAGGTTTATGGGTAAATACCACATCAGTCCCGTATACCATTTAGAATGAAGAAGTGCTAATCAATTTCTTGGTGCCTATCCGGTTTTCCCACAGGGTGTATTTCAAATGCAGATTCCATGATTTTTTATTTTCATTCAACACCTTCTTAATTATGGTAATTAATCTTTTATTTGACGATTCTGCTAGCCCATTGCCTTGGGGATAGTATGTCGTGGAGTGACCAAATATGATATTGTACTTTTTGCAAAAGCTAGTCATTTCCATAGATTTGAATGCCTAGGCATTATCTATAACTATCTTTTGGGGACAACCAAATCTAGATAATATGTTTTCTTCCAGGAAGTCTATCACCACTGAATCGATGGATTTTCTAGTTGGAATAGATTCTACCCATTTGGTGAAATAATGTGTAGCAGTCAGGATGCATTTGTGTTTCACGCTAGAATGTGGATTAATATAACCTATAAAATCCAACCCCCATTGTTGGAATAGATATTTTGTTTTAACCGAGACGAGAGCTAGTGTCGGGAGTTTCTGCTTGCCTGCAAATAATTGGCATGAATCACAGGATCTGACTTTGGTGTTTACATCTAGGAATAATTTAGGCCAATAATATCCCTCTCTCATGATTTTATAAGCCATTTCTCTCCATGTATGATGCCCTCCGCACACCCCTTTATGGAATTCATTTATGACTTTTTCGGTCTCCGATTCGACCAGGAAAACCAGTAGAAAACCCAGAGGGTCCTTCCAATACAATTGGATTTCCGAAATACAGTACTTCACCGCATGCAGTTTCAACGTTCTAGCTTTGGATGTAGCCATATCACTCAGGCATTTCAAAGTCAGAAAATATGATACTATATCTTTGTACCACACCGAAGTTGTAAGTTTTTCTTCTATACTGGTTGTAGCTACTTGGTCGTCGAGTTCGTCCATATCTAGACATCCTTCATACTCTTGTAGATTATTTATATCGAGCGCTCTGAAATTTGATTCGGCTAGTAGCTTAGCCAAACCTTGTCCTTTTACAAGCTTTGTCGGTTTCACCTCTAAATCGAATTATTGAATCTTAGCAAGCCATCGACCCCTCTTCTCGTTGCTATCAGGTTGGACCAATATATCATTTACGGAACAAGTGGGTATGTATGCAATTATCTTGGAGTGTAAAACGTAGGTTCTAAAGGCCTTTAGTGCCTTCACCATAGCATATGCTTGCTTTTCCATTATGTCATATTTCAATTCTGCGTCTCTGAGGCTTTTACTGAATAATGTTATTGGTTTCTTGAAACCTTCTTCGTTCTTTTGTAGAAGTATTGTTGTGATTGTGTGTTCGGATGCAAATGAGAAAATCAAAACTTCTTTGAGATAATCAGGGCTTGCCAATATAGGTGCTTCACCTATAATTTTCTTGATGTGCACAAATGATGCTTTAGCTTCAACCATCCACTTAACTTCACTATTCTTCTTGAGCATATATGTAATCAATTTCACAATTTCATCGAAGTTCAGGATAAATCTTCTAAAAAAAATTAATTTTCCTAAAAATGATTGAATTTCTTTTACATTTCTAGGAATACTTATAGTGCCTATAGCTTTGACCCTTTTAGGATCAATTTTGATTCTATCTCGAGACACAATATGGCCCAAGAGTTTACCTTCTTGCATTACAAAGTGTGACTTCTTGGGATTTAAAGACAAATCGAATTTGCGACATTTCTCGAATGTTTGATTGAGATGTATCAGATGGTCTTCGTCAGATTTAGAAAAATGGTCAGATCATCAAGATAGATAACCAAAAATTTATCTCTTTCGCTGAGGAAGGAGGTATCCATAGCCCACTGGAAGGTAGAACCTGCATTCATTAAACCAAAAGGCATTTTATCATACATAAATGTACCCCAAGGGGTGGTGAAGGTTGTTTTTTCTTTATCGTGCTCGCTAACGACAATCTGGTTGTAACCGGAGAAACCATCGATCATGGACATCCTATTCACTCTGATTACTTTTTCTAAGACATGGTCCATTTTGGGTAGTGGGTAATTTCCTTTAAGAGATGATTTATTTAGATTTCTAAAATCTACACACAATATGATTTCTCCGCTCTTCTTCCTGTCTGGGACCAGGTTGGATACCCACTCAGAGTACCTGAGTGGTACAATTATTTTGGCATCCAGGAGTTTCTTTACTTCCCTTTCAACCATAGACAATAATATGGGATTTATTTTCCTAAGCTCTTGTCTGAAAGGCTTAACGCATGTCTTTAAGAGAATCTTATGTTCAATCACCGTGGTGTCATAAGTTCTCAGCTCATCATAAGACCAAGCAAAGATGTCTTTATATTTCTCGAGTAAATACGCATATCTACCTTTCATCTTGGGAGGAAGATATCTTGATATTTTTACTATTCCTGGCTATTCTTTGGTGCCTATATCACAATCTTCGACTTCCTCCGGTCGAGGGTGCAATGTAGATTTCAATGGTATATCATTATGGTCAAATAATATTTCTAAGGGAATTAGACCTTTAGGGATTTGGTTATTTTTTAGTACCAACAAGCAATGATTCACGATCTTGTCTTGGAACTCTTGAGGATTTCCCCCCTCTTGCATAATCCAAGTATGGTCATTCTAGTTTTCTTGGTCGATGTGCATTTCAGCGAAGTCTTCCACCATTTCGAGGAATTTTTTGATATGTTCATCATCTTCGAAGACATTCCAGTGTTGTATATTGTTTGGTATGGAAGGTCTGTGCCTCATCTCTATGTGATACTTAAGTTTTAAGTTTGCAGGGGGTGCAAAAGTTGAGGCTTCTTTAGCTAACGAATCACCTTGCGTATTTTCTGTACAGGGAATGTAATGGACATTGACTGATGAGAAAAAAATTTCCATTAAATCCCAGTCGCAATTTCTATAAGATCTCAATCTTGGGTGCTTGGCCTGATACTGTCGATTTACTTGTTTGACAATTAATTCCGCATCTCTATAGACTTCCAAGTTTTTTATGTTTAATTTTATGGTGGCTTCTAATCCCAAAACCAGGGCCTCATACTCACACACATTATTTGTATAGTCTATGTCCCATTGTAGTATGTAAGAGAAAGGAATGATAAACCCATATCCAGGTGCTACGAAAAGTACTCCTGCACCTGCTCCTTCACATGACAAAGCACCGTCGAAATACATTTTCCAAGTTTCGGTACTATAGACACTTTCTTTTACCCTTTCTGTTTGATTTTTTCCTATGAAATCTTCAGCACATTCATATATATCATCATCAATTGATAAAATACAATTTACAAAATCTTGATCAATGATATAAACAAGGTAATTGTTAGGACTATGTGGATCACTTACCGTGTATGCCATCCACGTTTCCTAGTATAATCGGGTGAACTGTCCTCTGAAAATGGGAATCGTGGCGTATGTCATGTCTAGCTGAAGGGATCCTCCGAGCTTAGCGCCCCAAGACCTGGATAATAGCATACCATACTTAGGAGGCATGTCAACAATAACCACATCCATTCGAATACTTTTCACTAGGATATGTGCAAGATTTACTACCAAGTCTTTGATCATGCCTACACATTTAAATTTTATTGAATCAAACGAATACAGGTCTCCATACGACCTGGTAATTTCAAGGCAAAGTCTATCCATAATGGCCTTGGGCATCACGTTATGTGATGCTCCAGAATCCATCATGCAGTTATGTAGCAGTCGATCGTGCACATTTAGTGTAATGTAGAAAGGAGCGACGACATCTCTGGACCCTTCATAATGTGGACCAAAAATTATATTAGGATTATCATCTTCCAAATTTATAACGTCATATTGACTTCCCGTATCTGAAAAATTCATCATTCTGGTGATTTTTTTTCGGTAAAAGGGAATCTTGGTTAGTTCAATCAGAGGTATCGGTATTTTAATTTTGTTAATCTCATTTTCTAAACTGAAATCCCCTATGGTTTTTTCGGTTTTTCTGACTGGCACTTCGGTCTCCTTCCTTTCAGGCCTATTCGTTTGCATTGCTTTGTTTTCAGTTATTTTTACTTTCGATGTCTGTGTTTCAGTTGTCTTGGTTTTCCCAGCTCAGGTCTCAACTGCCTTTGTTTTGTCATTTTGTGGATCTACTCCTTTTATTTGGGTGTTAGGTATCTTGACGTCCTTCGGAACGGGCTCGTATACTTCACCTCTTGGCAATATTTTCTTTGGTGGAGTAGTCACCAAGCTTTTGTTTTTAGGCCTTAGATTGTACTTATGCTAGAGCTCGACCATTATGGTATCATCTAATCCTTGATATGCAGAATCATCTGTATCTTTTATGTTGATATCCTTATTAGATCGGTGTTCAGTGTCCAGAGACCTCTCATAATATTCCTTAGTCAAATGGGGTTGTAGGTAATCGCCGCCTAAATTGTTCATCTCTCCTTCTAGATCCTCAAATTCTTGTATGTCATTCCCTCCTATAAAAATTTCATTTTTAAAGGGGTTTGAACCTTTTGATCTTCATTTTTAATCTGTCTTTGTTGTATCTGAGGATCAGGGTTTCTTCTGAAATATCTCCTAACGAATTGATCTGCTTTAGATTGATCTAGCTCCATCCTTGAAATCTTATTTGATAGCTCTTTTATTATCCTAGCCATATCATCCATCTTATTTTCTGAGGATCTCCTGGATCCCGAGGGTCCTTCTTGCTCTTTGAAACGTTTGGTCTCCCTGTTTCTCGTTTCTACCTTTGTTTTCAATTTACTAGAGGCCATCATATTTGACTCAATCTCTACGGTATTGTCTTGCATTCAGGTAAGGTCAGCTTCTCTCCTTTCTCTCAATAATAGTGCGAAATCAAGATCGAAAGCTCCTTCAAAGGTTACCTTTGTTGTGGGCAGAGAAGGTTTAACTTCGATCGGGATCTTGTTATATAATTTATTAAATCTTTGGATAAATTCAATAACCATTTCAGAATTTTTCTTCCTTAATGCCCCAAACTCAGTTAAATAGTATAAGTGGTCCTTTCTTCCCCCCCATTGTCTGAGAAAATAGTTTTCTAATGCATCATAAAATAATATCGAACCTGTGGGCAAACCTGAAAACCAAGTTCTCACCTGCCCTTCGAAATTTTTTACAAATAATCATGAATACACGTCTTCGTGTTCGAGACCGAGGATATCTGCGATTTGGTCAAATAAGTTGATATGTTCAGTTGCAGTTAGGTCTCCTTCCCCGATAAACTTAGGCAAGTTTTTCATATAGTTCTCGGGTAAATCGTGAAGGGGTGCTGAGAGAACCAAAGGGGCATATGTAGCAGCTACTTTGGCAAAAATCCTGGGAGGTGGGGGTTGCCCTTGGCCGCCCCCTCCTCCTCCTGCAACAGCCATAGATATCCTAGAGGAGTTAACTGATATATTATAAAGAGGGTTTTGGAAGACGTATAGTGATCCCTTAGCTTCTTCGGGAGATGAAAAAATTGAAAGAGGGGGGAACGAGATACGAGGACTCGGTTCCTCCGACTTGCAAGAAATGTAAACGGGAGAACCCACAGGCATGGAATCTGAGTATATGGTATACTCTTCGATACTTTGTGAGGTCGGGAAATATAATCGAAACGTTGGTGGGATATCAATCGACGTGAGTTTTACTGAGGGCTTCATGCCTTTGCTTACGCAGGAGGTAGTCTGATGAGATTTAGATTTTATTTCTGCGAACACTAAATTTGGGTTTGTGGTCTCGGCTTCAACTGCCTTAGCCAACATTTCTACGGAAAGGGTTTGGGTGGGAAATTTTTGCGAAGTTAACTTTTCAAGTGGAATCTTAGCTTTAGGTTGTGTGTATTTATGTTGGTAGGCCATAGTAGTTTTGTTAATGAAACCTTTTGTTTTTAGTATTTTTTCGGGATCAGAAATAAGCTTGGTCTGCTTAGCATCTGGGTTTTGTCTGGTATTCCTTCGACTGGATGCCAACTTACTTAAATGTGGAGTCATCAAGTGAATAATAATTGAGCCTTTATAAGGTGTTCACTCTTTGTTCACTATCAAAGAGGGAAACTTGTAAATGTCATTTTTCCAGGGAAAATAATTTCTTCTCTTCGTTCCCCGACAACGATGTCAAAAAGAGGTTGTTCTAGAGTTTGTACTCAAGGCTCGAGAGTATAAATTCTAGGCATCCGAAAAGAGAGTCTAGGATATAAAGAAGAAGAAAACAACTCTTTTAAAAGGAAAAGGAACTATGGTTGATTTCTGAGTTGTCTTTGTCTAGCTTCCAATTGTTCCTGGACATTGATGTCATGCTCAATGGTCGCCCATGAGTGTTCAAGTTCAACCCAGTTGGTGGCAGTTTTTAAGATAGTATTGAAAAGGTTTAAGGCGATAATGGTATGATCTGTGAGACGGGGTTCAACGTTGGGTTGTCTCGTAACTGGTACAATCATGGAGGAAGAAAGTTTAGAGGATTGGGTGCTTCCTTTTAGATTGTATGAGAAAATTTCCTGAATCTTGAATTAATAGTGTAGAAAAATCAAAGGTCATTTCTCGTATTCGAGTTAAACTGAAAACCATGCATGGAATGAAAGAAAACATAAAGTTGTGGAACAATGTGAGGCTTCGATCAAGGAAGAATCTCACACTATGAAAGAGGAAGAAAAATATAAGGACAAACTTTAATGAAGAATCATATATAACAACCTAAGTCATTCACAGGTCTTGTAAGTGTTGATAGCCGATACAGAGGAAAAACTGTAAATGATTAGATCACTAAAAAAAATTCAATCACCACAGTAGAAGTTGTACTAAATTAAAGCTACGAATTCATCAAAGATACATAAGAAATGAAGTTAGATATGGAATAACAGAGGAGCACATAACTCAAACTTGATGGGGTCTGGAATCTCCGACTTGCATTTGTATTAATTTTGGTAAAATGAAGAACCTTTCTGCTACAATCGGCCAAAAAATCCCCTTGGTATCACTTTCAAAATTGTATTTATACAAGAAAAACATCAATCCTAGACGGTTGGTAGTCTCCTAATCTCCTCCGTGCTAACGGTTACAAAATATAGAATTTGAACCATTTTGCTCGGTTACTTTTTATTTTCTAACAATTGGACAAAAACGAGCATACATGCATTATTTCATCATTTCTTTGAAGCACTTCCTTCGCTCGGTCCCGAACACACGACGCACCTGTCCACAAACTGCATCACAATTATGGAAGGCTCTGACGTATTCTTTGCTTCAAGCACATATAACTTCCTTTGAATTTGGGGCATCTCATTTTCAATATTTACCTTGCCAAACTTTATCGATTGCAAATGTAGATTCAACTTTATTAACCACTTATCTATTTGGGCGATGTCAAGTTGTTTCAATTGTGAAATCTCGAGTTGGACTTCATTCCAACTCTCCTTGATATGTATTTGATGCCTTACAACATTTATCTGTCCTAATAGCCCAGGACAATCGCCTTTACCAATGCCCAGTTTTTTTTTGTATAGTTGATCAAATACTTCTTCACATTCTCTCTTAACTTCTCTTGCCATTTTCCTGCTTTCAACAATATTAGTCTCCCATGTCTTTAACATGATGTCTCCCCTGATCTGTTCATCTACAGTTAGTTTTGGGATTGTTGGTACTTCCTCTCTGGCTGAAAACACCACTGCCTTTTGAAAAGAAGTATGAGTTGTTGTGGCCTCTTTTTCCTTTAAAACAATGTTATCTAGTGAGTGGCTTATTTCCAAGAAGCGGTTTTGGACGGTTTCTATTTTAGAAAGCATGTCTTGTTGTTCTGCTTGTATTTTTTCATGCACCTCCATTACTTGGGCTTGAAATGTTGTTATATTCACGACTTGTCCTTCAATAGACTTCAAATCAGCCTGTAGCTGTCTCATTAACTCTTCCTGATGAATAACTTGTACTTGACTTATTTGCATCTTCTTGTTTGCTTCATCTAAACTAGATTTCAACAATTGCATTTCCTGTTTTTCAGTAGTCCTAGCGTTTTCAACTCTTTGATTTACCTCCTCTCGAATATTATTTTATGTGTGCCTTATTTGGTCCTGCAGCTGAGCTATCATTTGATTTTTCTATTTCAACCTTGTCTTCAGAGAGTCAACTGAGAACAAATTGGCAGTTTCCAAGGCTCCCATAGAGCCTCCTACTTATGTGGCGAAGTCTTCCTCTTCTAGGTTTTGCGCATCTACGATCGCTCTGTGTTTCTTCACCATTGTGACTTATCTCATATGCATTTCCTATTTTAATACTACCTTCCTCATCTTACTAAAAAATTAGTCACAGGAGGGTATCTCTTCTCTAGAGATAGGAGTAAGGTCACTTGCATATATGACTTGCAGAAGGGGGTTTACAAAAGTTGATTGTATAGGAGTTAATGATGCAATAGGGCTGCCCAATTATGAATATTGAGTTTCTCCTGTTGTTTTGGGGATATCAATAGGGATAGTCGATGATGAAGGTGGACACGTTTGATTCGACTTTGAAGGAGTCTCAGATTTTGAACTTGGTTCAGACCCTGGATTCTTTGATTGTGAAATTTTTGCCTTTTGTGAAGACGCTTTAGTATTATTTAGGTTTTCTTTTGCAGTCTCTTTATCATGAGCCTCTGATCCGAAACCTGGGGGAGGGTTTGTTGATTCTCCCTATAGTATTTTCGGCAAACTAATTCGCTTGTGCTTCTGGAAAGTTGAAAAGTTGGTCTCTAGGTCGGGTGATAATTCTCGAACTCTGTCTAATACTTATTCATAGGTCCTGGCTCCCTTGAACATGTCATCGCAGGGAGAAACCTCATGTTCGTACATTTTCATGTTGTAGTGAGTAAGGTGATTTCCTACAACTTAAT
This sequence comes from Picea glauca, assembly GCA_000966675.3. Lineage (NCBI taxonomy): Eukaryota > Viridiplantae > Streptophyta > Pinopsida > Pinales > Pinaceae > Picea > Picea glauca. The sequence goes on from JZKD02S1889789.1 coordinate 559,422, forward strand.
AAGGGTCATGTTTTCTGAGTTCAAGGTCTACTAATTTGATGTCATCCAGTGCCACAACTTCTACCTTGGCATGACCCAAGTTAAGTAATGAATACTTCCCAATATGTACAGGAAAAACCGGCCATAACTTCTTTTGAGCCGCTTTCAATTCCATGCCAATGCCACCAGTTACTATTTCGTAGGCCACCTCCCTGCACGCCAGTCCGTCGGGAAGGAACTTCGGAAGTGTGTGAGGAGGAATCGAGCACCCGAAAACCCTGACATAGGAAAAAACCTCTTCTATAAACCAATCTGCGATCGCCCTGAGATTTCCCATGTTTTTCTTTGAAATACGAGGTGGTGCATAGCCATACAAAATTTGGTGCAGAGGTATCACTACGTAGTGGTAGATTTCGTAAACGACATATTTAGCGTTTTCCTCCCATAGCTTGGAATGATAAACATGAATGGGCTCCTCACAGGCTGGGTTCCAGCTCCAACTCATCAAAGGGAATGGAGTCATGTAACAAACCACGTCCATAATATAGGCGGACATGTAAAAATATGCAGGTTGACCTTTCGACTTAGCTGTTTGGTACTCTGCAACCTGACTAGCTAGATTTTCAGATAAAAATTTTCTCCAATTAAAACTGTAACCCTTGGATACTTCGTGTATAAGTGGCACCCAATCTTCCAGAAAATGGGTAGGGCTCTTCCTTCCGAAGATTCTACATAACATCAGGGCTATATAAACCATGTATTCATTTAACAAAGCTATGGCATAGCTTCCGTGGGTATCGGCTCTAAACCTTGTTGGAATTCCCCACCAGTCTTTGATTATATTTGGATATGTTTGATCGAATTTTTTCCACTCCTTTCTTTGAAATTCTGCTATGAATTCAAAATTATAAATGTATTTAGAAGTAGGGGGTATTTTATACATTACTTGGATGTGCTCAGGTCTGAACGAGTCGACGATGACCCCTTGATTGTTTTGAATTCTCCTTGTTGGAACATCGATTTTCTCTAAAGCCCAACATACCATGTCATTATACGACATGAGTCTCAGACCACGTGGATATTTTGTGTAGCTCAGACCCGGCTATGTCTCTGAGTTTATTTTCAGTCCTTTCATTCCTGAAATCGTCAAGGAAATTCCTAATCTCATAGTCCAAACTCTCAAAAATTTGCCTCCAATATTTGATGGAATCCATAACATGTGGCGTAGTGTCTTACACCACATCTCCATCCGGATTTGAGCTTCCACCTGCTTCTTCACTCTTCTTAGATGCTTTTCTGGGTGCCATGGTGTCTGTGCTAAATGAAATCCTGTTGCAGAGAAGAAATGTGTGAGCTCTCCTGAATATAATTCGCTCATAGTCTGAAAGTAGGAATGAAATTTGAAATAACATACCTTTATTTACCTTGAATTCATCTTAAATTTATCGTACCGATGAAGGCGATAAGAATTAAATTCTTTAATGGAGATGGTACGCCTGGAGATATGCACCCTATGTTCAAAATATCTTCATTAATCCATTATAGAGACTGCCACATATCGACGATTCAAAACTGGGAGTTCGAAAGGAATGTCATTGAAAACTCCCGAATAGCGAAATGCGAAAAGCTATTAATTTTCATTAATCCTGCCTTAAAGTTAAGTTAATCTATGATTAAGCGCTTAATTCTTTCGTTTTTTCGTGTTTTAGTGTTTTGAACATCGTTTCCCCAAGAGGTATAACACCAGAAACCCCGAATCACAAAATCAGGATGGAGTTTATTTAGGCGCTAACCGCTTTTTTTAACCCTTTAATTAATCGTGATTAGAGGTTAACCTTTACTTTTCATGGACTGGAGTATGATGACTCTGATAACATTTGAAGCGAGAAATCTCGAATTGCAAAATCGCGATGGGATTTATTAATCGTCAATCATTTTGTAGCTCCTAATTAAGCGTGATTAGACTGTAAGATTTCGAGTTTTGGATATCACGAACTCTAAGTTTATAGCATGTGAGAATCCTGAATCGCGAAATCGCGATGGGATTTATTAAACACTTTTTAAATTCTTTAATAAATGTGGCAATAGCTTTTAACACTTTCATGAATTCGAGAATCAATGACTTGAGGAAGCATTTGACATTGACTCATTGTATTTTACGAACTGTTGACTCCCAAAAATTCAAAATAAGATTTCATTTAAGATTGATTTGTTGATAGAAAGGTTGCTCCATAATAAACTTTTTAGATAAAATAATGTTCCCTTTAGTCTTAATTTTTAAAAAAGGATAATGTTCCAACAATGATCATGGGTTTCGACCCTTCTTCTAGTTCAATGACATGCTCAAATCCTATTTTAGGTGGTCTCCCTATTGGAAATGGTTCAAATACTCTCTCATGCTTTCCAAGCAATGCCTGGATATATGTAGGATAATATTGTCGTTCATGTAATGGCTTCTCCATTGTGATCAAGCATTATGTTGCACAAGCCATGTTACCGTATCTAAAAAGGGCCTCCATGCGCTGGATAGACATGATCCTAGGGGAACTTGTTGAGATACCTATCAGGAATACTCGTTGTCCACCCTTGTCCTGGAACTCCATCCTCACGTCTCAATAATTCATGTAGATATCTCCCAATGAGTACAACCACTAAACTCCTAAAACCACATGAGTATCTTCTAAGTCCACGATGTAGAATTCATCGGTCAACGTATAGTTTCCCAATGTTACTTCCAATCCCATGATCTTCTGAGTACATGTCATGTTGTACCCATCTTCTACTACCACATTGAATCCCTCAAAATTCTCCTCATGGATTTTTCTTTTGGTGATGAGTCAAACATCAATGAAGTTGTGGGTGGCTCCACCATCCACCAATGTGTAACCCTCTTCCACTACCCATTGCTTCTGACACTGAAGGTTTAATATTTAGGGACTCCTGAAAGTGTGGAAATGGTCACTCCCTTGGGGCTATATTGTAATGGTTCCTTCTCTATAGTCTGCAATAATTCACCATTGTCTTGTCCAATACCTTCATCATCATCATCATCCTCCTCGTCGGAAACTACCTCAATGTAATGGACTTTACCTTTTCCCATACATCGATGACCTGGCTCCCATGGATATTCGCAACTGAAGAAAAGTTTTTTCCTCCTTAGTTCTCTCAAAATATCCTCATATGTCTTGTCCTTCCCAATCCACGACTTCTGGGGAAACTTTATGTCCTTACCCCCTTGAAATATAAAGGGTTTTATCGGTACCTTATTATTCACTGCGTCCTTCATGTCCTAGGATCTCATGATGGCCTTATGCAATGTGGTTGGCCTGAATTCCTTCACCCAACCTCTCATGGGTTCATCTAGGCCCTCTGTGAATAACATCACCAACCTTTGTTGAGAAATATATGTCACCACAACTGCCATCCTAAGAAAATGTGTGATGTATGCTTCTGGTGTACATGTCTGCCTCAACTATTCCAAATACCTAAAGTGTATCTTGGGGTCATTCCTATCAAATCTGTCCATCAAACTCTAAGTGAAGTCCACATATGAAGTGATGTTGTCTTTCCCTAATGTTACCATTCCATGGTACCACCATTCGTGCGCTTATCCTTCCAAGTGAAGGGTGGCATACTTAATTGCTTATGCCTTGATCATTGGGTTAAGTTGGAGGTAATTGTCCAACTTATGTACCCATGCCATGGTCATACTCTTTGTAGACCCATCAAAGAGTGGGATAGTCAACCTTCCCACCTTGCACATGAGGTCATAGTTTTGTGGGATATGTGCTCCTATATTCCCCTCCCTGGGTATGTACTTTTGTTTGAGGTTGCATAAGTCATTATAGGAAACCTTCTCATGCATATATTCATCTATCGTCTCATACTCCCTGTATGAGGTGTTAATATCAAGCCCCCAATTCGGTTTCTCATGTGCTTCTGTATGTTTCCCTACTAGAAACTATGGTAATAAGGACCTAGGGACCTTTAGGCTCTTGTTCCAATTTTGGGTATGGTTATTTCTACTCTCTATATGTATTTTCTCACCCTAATGGGATCCATTGGGTCCACCTTGACCCATACCATTTGTCTTCCAACGCTGGCCCACCAACCATGTGAGCACCTCAAGCCTCTACTGTTGGAACCTTGTTGTCTTTGTTTGTCTCTGGGATGCCTCATTTTGTCCCTTGACCAGATCGTTTAATATTTGGATCATATTCCATTCATGGTTATCTCCCATGCTTCCTTCTGTCTCTGATTCTGTATGGTTTGTTTTTGTTTCTATTTCTTGTGGCTCTCGAGAGGTCTGTCATCCACACCATTTTATTCTAGGCATTAATGTAGTCATAGGATGGAAAAAACACCAACTCTAATACCAATGTAACGTTCCCAAGTAGGATAGGAGGGGGGATTTTGTTTTCTGTCCCAAATTTGTTATTCCTTCTTATGTGAATGTGTTGTTAAATTCTTACAAATAGTTTTCTCAATTAGGAATATTATCAAACATATAACATACATCCATTACACAAGAAATAGAGAAGATAACATGGCATCTTATTATGGATGAAAACTCCCAAACTAGTACAATGATATCTAATGGTTGTAATAATAGCTACAGAATACTCCTAAGAACACAAATTTAATGGTTTCCATGTAGCTACATAATATACTATAGAAACAATATACGAAAACCTGAAATGATGCCAATCCACAGTCCCAAGACTCTCCAATTATTACATTGCTCTGTTTTAGTAATATCCACTCTGCAAGAAACCTTCTAATCCTATCTTGAGTGCCTCACAAACCTGATCTAACAAATTGTTGCAACCTCGATTCACATATGTCTTCGCAGGGAAATTTCTAGGCATCTAGTAGGGCCTCACGAGACAACCCTTGCTCAACCCGTGAGGTGTCTCCTCCCACAAATGTACGAAAAACCTCCTGGAACTTGTAGATAAAATTCTCAACCTCCTCCTGAACCTCACCATAACACCATGTGCAAGCCAATATGACTCCCAACTCTCTCCAGCATGAAACTGAACACCCCAATGAACCCCAATGATAACTCTATATGAGTTCTCCTCTTTGTCTATCTAGGGTGGATATTACACCACTAAAACTAAACCTGTAGTGGAAGGGGTTTTCCTAAAACTCCAACGAAAACGTTGGCTACAAGAGAACTCCAATAAGATGTCAAATCATAATACTAAGGAGAAGGGTTACTCCTCTATTTATCCTTTCCTTAGACCTTCTAGATCTTTCCCCATTTTGACCAATGGAAAATACTCACTTTATTTTCCCTCCAATTCCATTTAAATATATTTATATATTTTATTTAATGTCACTTTTAGGATTTGTCATTCTTTTTACCTAGTGACACCAAATAAATCTACTTGACTCCCTTTTTCCTTGTTGACTATAGCCTACAAAATTCATATAGGATATTGAGTCATCCTCTGTCATGGTCAACTCAAAGGGGACATTACACTTGCTTATCTCCTTCCTTTCACCTCACTATTATTCCCATCTCGTGGATATAATCTCTTTCAAGGGTGGAAATATATAATATATGAGATTTTCACTTGAGTACTTACATACGACTAGCCATGAGGAGGTAAAATTATCCAGATTATTTTTGGAATGAAATGAAAGAAGAGAAATTACAATGAAATACTCATGGAAAATTTTAGAAACAAAGAAATACAACAATACTCGATTTCTATTAATGAAAGAATTCTAAAGAGACTGTAAAAATACAAAGTGCAAGATTCGCTAGAATGGTGGCAGATTTATCTCTGCGAAGAGATGTAACGACTTGGGTCATTCACCAGAAGATGATTAAAATGAGGCTCTGAAGGCCTTTTTATGATAAACAAGAATGTCAAAACCCTATACATCAAAAAACCTAACACTAGGAGATGAAACACCAAAATTCATGTGGGTCGTATTTGGGTAAGTTAGTACATTAATTTCCCGGGGTCGTAACTTTTGCATACGATCTTTGTTTAGGTCCGTAATAGCCCGTTGGAAAGGTCTTTTCATGAAATATGCATTACATCGTCAAAAACTGACTCCATCTATAGTTTGACTGTGGAAAGCCAAAAAAAATAGTTTAGGCCCCAAAACGGACCTGGAAGTACAACAAGATGTGTTGACATGAAAATATACAAAATAAACCAGTTGGATTAGGTGGGAGGCCACAAATATCCACTTGGAAGATGTGTAGGGATTCAAACAACCCCAAAAGTGTAGAACCCACAATTACGAAGAATTACCGAAGAACATGATGCACTGAAAACTGACAAGAGGAGCCAGTTGGAACAGGTGGGTGGCCATCAATATCCACCTGGATCAATCATGCCCCTTAGGAAGAAATGGTCTCCATTGCGTTGAGTGCCCAGGGAATCATTTTATGAATCCAAATCTTGGTGAGTTGCGTGCCTTGTTGGAGAAGTTGTGTTGCTTGGTCTGTGAAAGACTGCCACAAACCTGTTGCTGGCGGGGTTGAATTTTCTCCACCAACCTGTTATTTCTCTGTTTGACGGGGAATTGTGTAGGCACCATTATAGGTGAAGAAACAATGTCTTCTCTCTCTTTGACAATCTATTTTTGTTGGATAGAAAATGTTGAGGCTGCAGTGGTTGTAGCAGTCTTCTGTTCATCCTTTGAACAGACTATGAAGCTGACGAATTTTGCAGTATGAGAGATTACCTTACGGTGTTGTTTTGGTGGATAATTAGTTGGAACTACCTCTGGTATCATGTAGAGATGACCTTCCAGAATAATAATGACACTACGAGGTCTAAACTCATAAACATAATGATGTTTCTACATATATGGTTGGCCTAAAAAAACATCACAAACATCAATAGGGGAAATATCACACACTACCTCATCCTTGAAGGGATGGATGCCATAGGACATGAGACACTGCTGGATGATGTGAAGATATCATCCATGGTGAAGCCACCGGATGTTGTATGGCTGCGGGTGTGGTGTTGTCGACAACCCCAAATGTTTGACAACCTTAGCTGAGATGAGGTTCTTCTGGCTATCGTTATCAACAATGAAATGAAATGGGGTCCCCTTCACCCAGATCTGTGAATGGAATAGACGCTCCCCCTCTTCAGGATCTACTGGTTCTTCTAGTTGAATTGTTGTGGTCATGACAGTAACAGTGGGGTCTGCGTCAATGATCTGTTTGTTTTCAATATTTTATGGATCGGATTCTGAATTAGGGTTCGACTCTATGTCTTTGACCTCTGCCACCAATGACTGTTTCGAGTGACATTCATCGATGTTGTGCCAAGGGATTTTGTGGAAGTCACACCACTTCCCAGTTTCATTCTCCGCCTTTACTTTACCCTTTTCGTCATGTGTCTTGGACTAGTTTTCTATAGGATATTGTTTAGGGCCATATTTACCGTGCTTTGGTTGTTTTGGATTTGCAGACCCGAATTCCCATTTGTTCTGGTGCCTAAATTTCTACTCGATTTTGATAGTGTATCGATAGGTAACTCCCAATGATGATATTCTTAGGAAATCCATTTCAGTTTGGATGTACCTATGCAGAGCCCCACGTTATTTCAAAACTAGATGTTTCTCAGAGTCTTTGATACCCATCTTGGTGCGCAAGGTATGGAGAGTATTTTTGAACTCCGACACTATTTCTCTCTTCTCTTGTTGTAGTGTGGTCCATCTCATGTATTGGTCTTCATAGTTATCAATAGGACAATATTGTTCTTTGACTGCATCCACAAAAAAATCCCAAGTGGTCTCGGCTCCATATATTTCAGATTCCTCTTTGGATCTTTGCTCCCAATAAGTTTCCCACCAATGTTTGATATGGGGGAGAGCCTTGAGGAGTGTGAAGGTGATCTTTTCCCTGTTAGAAATGTTTTTAATAGAGAAATAACCTTATAATAGATTTAACCATTTTTCTAGGGCATCCACATCTATCTGACCTTCAAATATGGGAATATAAAAATTAACTTGTACCTTTAAGGGAGAGGTTCCTCAAAAATGGCCACTTGATGAAGATGTGTCTATTGCTATCGATAGGCGTTGAAGAATGTGTACACATTTCTCCATCATTTCGTCCCTTTTTCGCGTGAGAGCTTGCTCAAGAAACAAGTTAATCAAATATTCTTCTCTGTTGTTTTTATTTTATGGCGCTATCGAGGGTTTCTTGGGTGTGTGAGAGTGATTGTCCTCAAGAGAGACAAACTCGAGACCCAACTGGCTATACTTGGACCTAGTCGGGGACATGCTCTAAAAAACGATCAAGAGCAGATTGCTTTGATACCTCTGATCTGTAATATTTTTGGAAGGAAATGGAAGCCAAGAAATTACAATGAAATACTCATAGAAATTGCCAGAAATAGAGAAATACAACAATACTCGATTTCTATTAATGAAAGAAATGTAAAAAGACTGTAAAAATACACAGTGCAAGACTCACTAGAATGGTGGCAACTTTATCTCTGCGAAGAGATGTGACAGATGTTAGCACTCTATAATTTTCCCAAGGATGTGGAGGCAGTCACATAGGAAACATCAAAACCTCTTTGGAGCTTAGGATCTAGCCCTCCTAAACTCAGAGAGGGATCTCTTTGTCTGATATAACTTTGTTCGAAATAAGATATTAGGCTAGTTATGCAGAACATGGGTTTGTTTATGTATTTTTGAATTGGTTTGGTTGAGACATAAAAAAGGACCATTGGGCAAAATGGAGTCAAAGATTAAAGACAATTTAATGAATAAATAATCAAAGACATATGTAACCAGGCAAGATAGTCACATCAGTGGATTCTTATAATTTGTGAGATGGAGAGAGGAAAATATCAGGGGTCATTTCAAATGTAGAGCAGAGATTATCCGAATTATGCATTCAATCTTCAGAAGAAAACATAAACATTGTCTTTAAGCTAGATCAGGGTGTACATGACAAATCCTGAGCATACTCTTCTTATAAGCAATGAGAATAGAGAAACAATATGAGAAACAAGGGAATAACAATTTACATTAGAAACAATTCACCATAGAAAAATGACACAAGAATTTGGAAATAAAGTCTTTGTATCCATTCATTACAGTTACTTAAAACCTGTGAGCATTTTTACATTTTTTGGTCATCCCAAGTCCAACCCCTTTTTTTTAAGAGTCATCGGATTTATAACCTTTTCACAACAGTTCAAGATCCTATAAAAATGGACCTGAAATACTTAAAATAGAATAAAATCAAAACTAGTATGATATGTAGAATCTAGTCTTGATTTAAGGGTCAAACCCTTATCAACTAAGTCTTCAACAATATTTGAAAGCTTCAGCAATATCTGATATCTTCAATAATTGTCAAAGTGATGACAAGGAACTTTGAAATCTTTTTTTGACAAATAGGCAATTTTTTACCAGAAATTAAAAAGCCACTTAACCTTCTTTCCTTAACATCTGCCTCAAAAACTGGAAAGGGATGGTGATCTGTATCCTTTAAATTTTTATCTTTTATTTGGAACCCCTTCCAAATGATCTGAAACCAAAAATCTTCAATCTGAGAAAAAAGATGAACATTCTGCCATTTTTTGCGCTTTTGGTCGCTTACCGGTATAAAACAGAGTAGGTTTAGCTGCCGAAAGCAGAGCTTTCAACAACTAACAACGCCTTGAGGAAAATGAATAAGTTTATGAAACCGCAGTCTTACAAAAAATTCACAATACTTCAAAAACTGGAATTCTTTCAGCGCTTTGAGTGGACATACTTTACCCTTATGATATTTATGATCACAATGCAATGATAGGGTAAGGATGTTTGCCCAAACATACACCGTAAAAAATTTCACAATACTTCAAAAACTGGAAGTCTATCTTGATCCAGTGGCTATTTATATGGAGAAATTGTTCATCACAATTTCATAAGGGTAAACATATGTTATATACCTAGAAATGATAGGGAAAACATCCTTATATATACATCATCATCTTCAACCTCATAAAGGTCGAGGAAATCTTCAAAACTCTGGATGTGTTTTTCAGCAGGGATAATCACATTTTCTCCACCAAACCTGGGAAGATTATTACTATAATTGGCAGGGAGGTCATGGAGAAAAGGAAGCAAAAACAGAGGCTTGTATCTGTCTGGGAATTTCACATGTATAGGAGGTAAAGCAAAGGGTTTATAACTATATGGAATTTCAAACTGTAACTCTGGGATTTTTACATATGTGTTAGAGATCTTGACAATTGTGGGGAATAAAGCAGGAGGCTTATGTCTATCAAGGATTTCTATAGGTGTAGGAGTGTCTACCAGAGCTATGGGAATGGGCTCAGTCCTTTGAGTTTATTCAGGTTGAAAATGATCATCCTGAATTTCAACAATATACTTTGGACCAGGATCATGATAAGAGAGAAAGTAATTGCAGATGAAACCAATAATATCATGAATGCAATTTGAGCTTGAGTACCTGGTCTTTCTAGGTTGCTTGGTCATGCTTCAGGTTCTTCCTCTAGTGGAGTCTTTGAGTTGGCACTGTCTGGATCTGATTGGAGTCGCTAGGTGAATGATCTCAGCCTTCTTGTGTCTAGCCATTATCCACCATCAGTGATCAGATCTGGAAATTGAAGTGCACTACTTGAGAAAGTCCCCAGTATGGTCGACATTCTGTTAGCACTCTATAATTTTCCCAAGTATGTGGAGGCAATCACAGAGGCAACATCAAAACCACTTCGATTCTTGGATCTAGACCTCTAAGAATCATAGAGGGATCTCTCTGTCAAATTTGGATTTGTTTGGAATAGGATATAAGGCTAGTTATGTAGAACATAGGATTTGTTTTTAAGAATTGGGTAGGGGTAGAGAAGAGAAACCATGAGCTATTGTTAAGAAACAAACATCAATATAGCATAGAAAAACCTCAGGAAAAGTACTCAACGCCTTGAAAAAGAGATTATTTCAGATAATAAGCCTCTTCGAGGGGGAAACCTCCTTTTACCCCACTTAAA
>JZKD02S1889789.1:575614-598352 GCA_000966675.3 Picea glauca
GGAGACTAGGAGGTATAATTACAACTAATGGCCTAAAGCTGACATAAATAAAATAACATTACTAATATAATATGCCCCAATTAAGGGGTAATGATCCAATATTAGGGCTTAACAGCTATGGAGTCATTGCAACGAATGATAAAAAAATCCATGTCAACAGGATAATATTTGCAGGGAAAGGTAGACAACTCAATGGATATTTTAATTTAAATGAAATGGTAGAGATGGAACAAGTTAAGAAATCCAATTAAACACAGAGAAACCAAGAATTTTGAGTTTAATCTTCGGTGGAAAACATAAAAAAACTATACCAAGCTAGAGACAGAGGGTACATTAAAACCAATTATGTTCTTAATCTTCTCGGAATAATTCAGAGGCAAAAATTAATTATGATAATAGATAAACAAAATTACAAAGAGGGATGCACATCACCAGTCAAATTGGTCACAAGAATCCTGTAGCATAGCACTGTATTACTGAAATATGAATCCATGGAGGCTCCGTGAGCTCTGATACAAATCAAATCATGGTTCCCTGATTGATCCCCATGCACATTTGATTCATTATAATATATAAAAAAGACTCTCCCCAGGATCAGGAGATCGAATTCAACCACCTCGGCCAAAAATAGCAACAAATCCCCAAAAAATCTGGAATTGTTCGCCATGAAAGATGGGTGGAACTGCTGAACAAATGGGTCAACTCAGACCTCTTTTTCTCCTCAAGAGTGACATCTGTGTAAAAAATGAAGGTGGTTATTTTAGATGAGATTGTTGGGAGAAAAAACCTCTTTCAATTTCTCCAATTTCATCTCCAGCTCGCCAAAACAGCTCCCACAAAATGAAGACTGAAACAGGAAAAACGAAAAACTGAAAAAATGAGGCTGAAAGATGGCTTCGAATGTCCCAACTGGTGGAACCTGTGAAAAATCTGGAAGACTTTTTTTTTATTCAGCTCGTGATGAACAAAAATTCTCTCATTTTTTTAAAATCTGTCTTCGTTTTCCTGGAATCTGCTTCGAAAGACGAGGTGTTAAACAGGAAAAAACAAACGGTTTTGAAAAATTGGGGGAGGGCAGTTTTGGAAAGGTAAGCGGTATGTCGGACCCCCCTGAGGTGGTAAGTGGTATTGGGAGGGGGGTCCGATTTCACCAGGAGGTGACAAGTGTCCCCCCAATACCACTTATTGGACACCTTGGTATTGATGGGACGTGAGTGAGGGGGGGGTGGTCCGATATGTACGATAAATGTAGTGGGTGAGACTTAGGATAACATTTTAGTTGGGTTTTTTTTTTTCGTTTTTTGAATTTTATTTGTAATATGTTTATTACGTGTTTTAATTTAGTTTTTTATTATTTAAATTTTATTTTAATGTTTTGTATTTTGTTTATATGTTTTTTTATTATATTTTGTTTTTTAATTTATATGTATTTTTTATTTGTTTTATTGTTTAATTTAATTTGTTTTTAATTAATGTTTGTTTTGTTTATTAGTTTTTTATTAATGTTAATTATAATACATTAACCTAAACACTAACTTAATCGAACTAAGTTAATTACTAATTAGTTAATGATTAATTTAATTATTATTTTATTTTTAATTATCCTATTGAAATAACTTTATTAGGCTAATGAGCATTAGAAAACGCCACTAACCATTTAATATTAACTTGATTATTCGCTTATTATCCTAAGTTTGTTTATTCATGCAGGGATGAGTGGCAGGCGGGATGTAGTCAACTAGACAAATGTGAAAGGGAGTGAGGGTGCAGAAGGTGGATGAAGGATGAAGTAGGGTGATGAAGGATCGAGTGAAATGGATGGAGGAGAAAATGGAATCAACTGATCCATATGTCTTCATCACGGGAGAAATTCCAAATCAACAGTCGAAGAATCAAGTTACCTATGATTATAGGTCCCCAACATAGGCTCCACCTGGGGATGACATCTATTTCAGGAGGTGTCAAGAACCACTGAATTTTGAACACGTAGACCGGTGCTTTATTCATTGGGCCATACAGTCACTGCAGCGACAATCTTCGAACTGGCTCAGATTTGACTGAACACCGAACTAGATAGTATCAACTGCAAACTCTGTTGGAAAATATACAATACTGAAAAATATTCTCAAATGAATGAGCTTATTCAAAACTGCTACCTACACTACACTACTGATATTTTTTTTGTTTTAAATGATACAATAATTCCAGTGTAGCCAGTCGAGAAACTTCTCTAACAACTCTTCTCTTTCAATGTTTTCAAACAATATCAGAAATAGAACTTGCATAGGCATCATGAAATGATTTCCATCCTGATCTTCATCACAAGGAGCTTGATAAACATGACAGATAACAGAAATACTGGGAATGCATTGTGGCTATGTGATGAACAATTTCTCCATATAAATAACCACTGGATCAAGATAGACTTGACCTATTACTGGATATTCAAATTTAACCAACTCAACTTCATTATTTGATGTCGTAGTTATGTTATTTGCATCCTCATGCACTTCCTAACATGGTTGCAAATTTTCTGATGGATTCTGAAATGATGCTTCTGCTGAACACACCCTTGTAGCTGACTATCTGATCATATCCATATCATACCAATTTTTGAAATCATTGGTGGTAAATGAAAACTGACTTTGAAAACACAATCTATCCAGCATATTAGCTATAGGGTCATAAAATATTTTAGAAGAGTGTGGAATTTGTTATGTTGGCATTTCATGGCATACACTGTGATCCTCAACTAGAATCTGACCAAGATTCTCTTTCAAAGTCTGAAATGAACTGAAACATAAGGGTAGGGAATCAAAATGGATTAGCTCATTACCTGTCCCGGGATTTGTGTTTTCATCTGAATTTTGGCCTGCACAAAGACTCAAGGGATGTACTTCTGGATCTGCAACAACTTCTATATCACTAATGGCATCTTCAACTGATTGATCAGAGAATTTTTTGTCTTCACTATTTACAACTGGACTAGAGTTTCTTTTCAGAAATTGGAAAGATGAGAAACATAAGGGTAGAGTGTTTCCACTTACTCTGAGATTTTATGCACTTTGATCATTTATATCATAATTGTTATGCACAGATAGACTGTCTTGATGGGATTGCAAATGATTTTCTTCTTCCCAATAGTATGCTGCTAATTTATCTATAAAATCCATCTTGATATCATCCTCATCATATTGATCGTGCTTGGGTAAATCATCCATGAATGAAATGTCGTCAAACATGCACATCATATCAGTTGATGGCTCTTCAAAAAGCTGAGTTGCAACTTCATCTTTGACTACGTTGTGAATTGAATACATGAAATAATCCTTTGGTGGTTCAGAATACTAAGGCTGGGTTGCAAAGTGTTTGGGGACATTGATCCTTGTTCGTTCTGGCACTAATGAAACATAAGGTCTTCGAACAACGAGTTCATATTTCCTGCTAATCTTTTGCATCATCTCTTTTACAGTGTTGGTCGGGACATCTAGCTTCACTTATGAAGATGTCATCCATTCCTTTTCTATTCTTCCTTTAACTTTGCCTTTTTATTCAACAAGTTAGCTTCCACATCAACTGCAATCTTTTGCATTTCTTCAAGGGTTGCAGTGTTCCGTTCTCTTAATTGGAATTCCATCTTTGGATCAAATGCATCTGGGTAATGTAAAAGGGTTGATCCTGGGGGTGGACTTATATCAATAGGCATTGCATGGTACACCTTATTGAACCTAGCTGAAAATTGATGTGTTGTCTCTCTTGGCTGTCTTTTCAAATGTTCATACTCTTCTAGGATGAGAAAGATATTTCCCATGATCACCCATCTATCTAGGAAAACTTGCACAAATTGACGAAAATTGTTGATGCTTGCAGCTTGAAGGTTTTTAAACCAATATTTAACTTTACCTAGCAATGATAGGGCAAACATCCTATATATACATCATCATCTTCAACCTCATAAAGGTCAAGGAAATCTTCAAAATTCTGGATGTGTTTTTCAGCAAGGATATTCACATTTTCTCCATCAAACCTGGGAAGATTATTACTATAATTGGCAGGGAGGTCGTGGAGAAAAGGAGGCAAAAACAGAGGCTTGTATCTGTCTGGGACTTTCACAAGTATAGGAGGTAAAGCAAAGGGTTTATAACTATCCGGAATTTCAACCTATATCTCTGGGATTTTTTATTTTTACATATGTGTTAGAGATCTTGACAGTTGTGGGGAATAAAGAAGGAGGCTTATGTCTGTCTAGGATTTCTATAGGTGTAGGAGTGTGTACCAGAGGTATGGGAATGGTCTTAGTCCTTTGAGTTTATTTAGGTTAAAAATGATTATCCTGAATTTCAACAATATACTCTAGACCAGGATCATGATAAGAGAGAAAATAATTGCAGATGAAACCAATAATATCATGAATACAATTTGATCTTGAGTACTTGGTATTTCTAGGATGCTTGGTCATGCTTCAGGTTCTTCCTCCAGTGGAGTCTTTGAGTTGGCATTGTCTGGAGTTGATTGGAGTTGCCAAGTGAATGATCCCAGCCTTCTTGTGTCTCGCCACTATCCACCATCAGTGATCAAATCTGGAACTTGAAGTGCACTACTGGATAAAGTCCCTAGTATGGTCGCCATTCTGTTAGCACTCTGTAATTTTCCCAAGTCTATGGAGGCAGTCACAGATGCAACATCAAAACCACTTCAAGTCTCGGATCTGGCCCTCCAAGAATCAGAGAGGGATCTCTCTGTAGAATTTGGATTTGTTTGGAATAGGATATTAGGCTAGTTATGCAGAACATAGGATTTGTTTTTAAGAATTGGGTAGGGGCAGAGAAGAGAAACCATGGGCTATGGAGTCACTACAAAGAATGATCAAAAATCCATGTCAACAGGATAATATTTGCAGGGCAAGGTAGATAACTCACTGGATCTTTTAATTTAAATGAAATGGGAGATATGGAACAGGTTAAGAAATCTAATTAAACACAGAGCAACTGAGAATTATGAGTTTAATCTTCATGGAAAACATAAAAAACTATACCAAGCCAGAGACAGAGGGTACATTAAAACCAATTATGTTCTTAATCTTCTCAGAATAATTCATATGCATAAATTGATTATGATAACAGAGAAACAAAATTACAAAGAGGGATGCACATCACCAGTCAAATTAATCACAAGAATCCTGCAACATAGCACTGTATTACTGAAATATGAATCCATGGAGGCTCTGTGATCTCTGATACAAATCAAATCATGGTTCCTTGATTGATCCCCATGCACATTTGATTCATTATAATATATAAAAAAGACTCTCCCCAGGCTCAGGAGATCGAATTCAACCACCTCAGCCAAAAATAGCAAGAAATCCCCAAAAAGATGGGCGAAACTGCTGAAAAAATGGGTCAACTCAGACCTTTGTTTCTCCTCAACAGTGACACCTGTGTAAAAATTGAAGGATTTTATTGTATATGTGATTGTCTGGAGAAAACACATCTTTCATTTTCTCCAATTTCGTCTCCAGTTCCCCGAAACAACTCTCGCAAAATGAGGACTGAAACAGGAAAAACGCAAAACTAAAAAAATGAGGTTGAAAGATGGCTTCGATTCTCCCAACTAGTGGCACCTATGAATAATATGGAAGAGGTTTTTTTTCTTCATCCCATGATGAACAAAAAAATCTCTCGGATTTTTAAAACATGTCTTCGTTTTCCTGGAATCCGCTTCGAAAGACGAGGTTTTAAACAAGAAAAAATGGGCGATTTTGAAAAATTGGGGGAGGGCGGTTTTGGAGAGGTAAGCGGTATGTCGGACCCCCCTGAGGTGGTAAGTGGTATTGGGAGGGGGGGGTCTGATTTCACTGGGAGGTGACAAGTGTCCCTCCCAATACCACTTATCAGACCCCCTTGATATTGATGGGATGTGAGGGAGGGGGGTGGGTCCGATATGTACGAGAAATGTAGTGGGTGAGACTTAGGATAACATTTTAGTTGGGTTTATTTATTTATTTTTTGAATTTGATTGGACGTGAGGGAGGGGGGGGTTCTGATATGTACGAGAATTGTAGTGGGTGAGACTTAGGATAACATTTTAGTTGGGTTCTTTTTTTCTTTTTCTTTTTTTGTACTATGTTTATTACGTGTTTTAATTTAGTTTTTTATTATTTAAGTTTTATTTTAATGTTTTGTATTTTGTTTATATGTTTTTTATTATATTTTGTTTTTTAATTTATATGTATTTTTTATTTGTTTTATTGTTTTATTTAATTTGTTTTTAATTAATGTTTGTTTTGTTTATTAGTTTTTTATTAATGTTAATTCTAATAAATTAACCTAAACACTAACTTAATCGAACTAAGTTAATTACTAATTACTAATTAACTAATGACTAATTTAATTTTTAATTATCCTAATGAAATAACTTTATTAGGCTAATGAGCATTAGAAAATGCCACTAACCATTTAGTATTAACTTAATTATTCGTTTATTATCCTAAGTTTGTTTATTCATGCAGGGATGAGTGGCGGGCGAGATGTAGTCAATGGGACAAATGGGCAAGGGAGTGAGGGTGTAGAAGGTGGATGAAGGATGCAGTAGGGTGATGAAGGATCGGGCGAAATGGATGGAGGGGAAAATGGAATCAACCGAGCCAGACGTCTTCATCATGGGAGCAACGCCAAATCAATAGTCGAAGAATCAAGTTACCTATGACTATAGGTCCCCAACAATGGATACTCTCATTCAACAGAAGATGATTACAATGAGGCTCTAAAGGCCTTTTTATGATAAACAGGAATGCCAAAACCCTAGACATCCAAAAACCTAACCCTAGGAGATGAAACGCCAAAACTCATGTGGGCCCCGTTTGGGTAAGTTGGTACCTCAACTTCTTGGGGTCGTAACTTTTGCATACGACCTCTGTTTTAAGTACGTGATAGCCCGTTGGAAATATATTCTTGAGAACTGCTCATTATGTAGTCAAAATCTAACTTCGTCTACATTTTAGGGCCCCAAAATGGGCCTAGAAGTACAACAAGATGTATTGACATGAAAACATAGAAAATAAGCCAGTTCGATTAGGTGGGAGGCCACCAGTATCCACCTGGACTATGTGTATGGATTCATACAACCCAGAAAGTGTAGAACCCACAATTACAAAGAAGTACAGAAGAACTTGTTGCACTAAAAAGTGACAAGATGAGCCAGTTGGAACAGGTGGGTGGCCACCAATATCCACTTGGATCATACAATGTGATATCCACCCTTGTAATGAATTCATACATGAACCATCCAATAATGATACAATACCTCTCAAGGTTTTTATTTTGTTATGGACCACCTTCCTATAGTCCCCCCCACCTCATATTAGATGCATGATCCCTTAGGGATGTATAAAAATTAGGTGGGATCCTCAAATTCCTTCTTTCCCTTGGTTGTGGGTTTGGTTCACTTTGACCCTCAGGGCACTTTTTTGGGGCATTTCCTAGATTTATGGGTTCAATTGGGGATTTAAACCCCCCATTGGGTCCATAATCACTCAGTAGGATTCATTATGAGTCCATGGAAACCCAGTCCATTTTACATTGCTATTAATGGAGTCAAAGAAATTTAATCTTCCTTAAACCTACTTGGACTTAGAGAAAAAGTGTATTGCAAGTTCCTTGGAGGGTACCATATATGTGTTTCATGACAGACATAAAAAACAATTGATTTGAGCTTAAAATACCTTTGAAAATTATTAACAAACTCATGATACTAAGTCAACATGTGTTGTATGAATGTTTTATATGATTCAAACACTCCAATGGATAACCTAATGTAAACCTATGCCTTGAGGTCATTCCCTTTCCTATTTATGCCCTTCATCTCCTCATTTTAAAGTTCTTAAGAATAATCTATCTTTAAAACTCTATATTGTAGGTACACACTCAAATTTACAATATATATCTCTTTCATCTCTAGTACCTCTACATATACCTCTTATGATTAGCTTAGTTCTAACCTTGCAAGCTTGTTAATTCATCCTATGGAATATTCATTGGCTTAGTTAAACTCATACCTTGAACGATTCAACCCTACAACCTCAAGGGAGGTTCCATGACAGTTAAGGAAAGAAAGGCATCATCCCCCCCTTAGGAAACATGGGTCTTTATACTTTGCATTATTATCATTTTTTCTTTTATAGTAGTAGATATAAATGTTAGTTGAATTTATATAGATATTTTTGGAGGCGGGCCAAAGGACGAGGTGGAAAAGCAAGGTGTTTTTTGGAAATAAAGCATGCACAAGGAAAGAAACATCTGGAAGGAAACACAACACGCGCGCATGCAAGGAAAGCAACGACTGGAAGGAAGAACAACACACACACACATGGGAGGAAGACCTAACGACGGTAGGGTTAGGGTTTTGGTAAGGCATTGTAATGGCTGAAGAGACATAAATGTATAAATATAGATACCGAGGTTTTATAGAGGGTTGTTTATGTTGTTGTTCAGATTATTATTGTTATAGTAGTTACGCATGAGTTGATGCGATATGTAAGGGTTTTTGCTTTATGATCTATTTTGTAAGTTGTTGAGCTAGAGAGGACGCAGGAAGGTAGATCTTGGGGGTTAGATCATAGGCTGGGGAACCTGGTGTGATGTAGTCCGCCTCATATAGATCTTACTCGACTCTGGAGGATTGTAAAGCGTGCGGCGATATAGATGCGTAAATACCATAATAAAAGAGCCAAGAGCCAAATCTTTGTGGGCGTAGCCCAGGAGGGGGTGAACCATGGTAACATCTGTGTTGTGTGATGAATGTATGTTTATATTTATCATCTTTTCAATATCTATTGTTATGCTTAATGAATTAGTTCTTATACTTCTTGTGTATTCGCAAATGATAGTATATTGCAGTTAAAATTATAATAATGGGTCAATATTCAACTCCCTCATCTCACACTCAATCCTAGGCTGTAAACACATGAGTCTTACAACCACCCATTAAAGCTATCTTAGGTGAGACTGCGCAGTTCACTCTGTGTGCTATGTTGCCTTCTGGTTTACCCGGAGGGCACATAGTTTTAGAGGCTTTGTTGGAAACCTGATAGACATGAACCCTGGGTCAATAAACTCAGACAATGGGTAGAAGAAGGAATTAAACCAACAAATGGTTCCATTGTCATTGGTAGGCACAGGAGAGGGTTGAGTAGATGAGATAAGTTGACCAAGAAAAGAGCGAAGAAAAGAAGAAAGAAATGAGCCAACAGAAGGGGATGTTGAGACCATGGAATCCCACAAAAGAAGAGATCAAAAGTTGTTTGAGAACAAAAGAGCTAGAGTTTGCACAGAAATACAATAGAAACTCGAGAGTAACACCTCGCAAATATCTGGAGAGATACGTATTTACTGATTTGCACGAAGTCTTTTTCTGTGATTTTCCACATTTATTGCAGGAGTGGATACTAAGGTTAAAGGGTAACCACGCAATGAAATGGATTCGATAGCTAGAGTGGAACCCAGTACAGATTGAGAAACTTCAGCATGTGAACAAAAAATTCACCTGCGCAGTAGACTTTTAGCTTGATAGTATTGTGGTAGGTTTTATAACAGAGTTTGCAGTAGACACAATGAAGTCATACAGCACAGTGGAGAAAGAGTTTCTACGGGGACCTCGAGGAAGGTACATTCAATCTCTCTATACTTCGATTAATATATTGCTATATAACAAAGGTGTATTGATAATGGAATCAAAAAGATAAACTTCCCTGCGTGCATGGGGGAAGCACTGGCAGAGAAAGGAGAAATGGAAGGAGGAAAGGATAAGGGAAAGAAGGAGGAACCCTTGGACCCAATCATGATGGATGACGACCAGATCAAGCAGCTCATGGTGACAGCTGGAAAGACGCATAGTGGAGCACCCTACTAATACAAGGTGAATACCAAGAAGAGAGTCGTAGCCACGAGGGAAGGCTTGGCGAGTGATGAGGAAGAGATAGAGGATCTCTGCGCTATGGAGAAGATTGAGTAAATCTTGCATGCAACACATGAGAGGAAGACGATAGGTCCAAGAGCGGGAAGAGAAGGCAACAATCCTATCCATATTAATGTCAGTGTGGAACCCATAAACCCATGTGCGACTAATACACCAAAGATAACACCATTGTTTAGACAACCAAAGTTCAGAAGCAGTCAGACAGCATGAAGTACATCTACACAAGGAACAACAATTGGAGGAGCTAATTCAGGTAGCACTAGTCAAGTATCTAGACCACTCAGAGGTAATAGTTCATCATTCAAAATGGCAGGACACGATCCCACCATATGGCTACCCAAATTTCGAGGAGAGGCAACAGAAGACCCTGAGAAGAACTTGTTCATTTATGAAAATATCTGGGAACCAAAGTAGATCACTGATAAAGATACCAAACTTGTGCAACTAGCCATTACGCTACGAGACCGTGCACTAGACCGGTACATGAATTTAGACGCAAACAGTGCCCCATGGACGACAAGGACACTGACATACAATAAGAAGTTACTGATAAATGATTTCCAAAAGCCGAGATCATAGGATCAATACATGAATGAGATGATCAAAATAAGATAGAAACTAGGAGAGTCTGTATGGGAGATTGACCATAGATTCAAGCGACTGAAGGGGAAGTTGAAGTATCTCATGACCGAGATGCAACATAGACACTTATTTGTCAATTCATTGTTACCACACTTAAAATACCCTTTGCAAAAATAGAAGTTCCAAACGTAAGAAGAAGATATGCAGGCATCCTTACAGCTAGAAGAAAATCAATATCAGCAGATGGACCCAACTATCGAAGAACTGAAGGAGGAATTGAAGAAATTAACATTTTGGTTGATCTAGAATAAGGACAAGGACAAACGAGAATTCATTTGGTGTACCACATGCGGGATGGAAGGACACCACAATAACGAATGTCCAACATTCGAGCAGTATATGGAAACAGGAATGCCAAATCCACTACCAACAGGAGGAGTATGGTGCGAAATCTACAAGAAACCAGGTCATGACCTTATCACTTCACGATGATGCAAAAATATTAGACAGTCCCAAAGAGTTCCTACTGTACCTTTTGCAAGTCAGTAGGCCACGACGACAAATATTGTAGAACTATGGAGTTGATGAGAGAAAGGAAATCAAACGCATATAGAGTGCAGGCAGAAATGACGACTAGGTAAGCCACACCACAGTTAAATCAAGGTCCAGCTCCATACAACACTGCGCAACAACAATACAATACTGCGCAACAACCATACAATAACGCGCAACCACAATACAACATGGCACAACCTCAGTACAATACCACGAAGTATAATCAGGTGCCTCAGTATAATGTGCTGAGAGAAGATCAAGCAGGTTACAGAGGAGGAGGACGAGCCCAAGGAGGTTTGGGATGAGGTAGAGGACCAGTGGTATGTCACAATTGTCAACAACCGAGACATTATGAAAGGGAATGTCTACTTCCACCAACAACTTGTATGTATTTTCGCGCAACATACCATGATATGGAGGAATGTCTGACACTATTAGTAAAGATCTAGGAAAAGAGGAACTAGAACAACCAAAATGTTTAGTGGATTTTCGTCAAAGCAAGGGACGAAGGATGAAACATCAATATAGTTACTCGTGGAGGAACTAAAACATGCGACGACGTTGTTCTACACGAACCATCACAAAACCAGTGGGTAAAGAAGAATGTCGAACCAAGGAGACAGTTCGATGCGTAGAACGAGAAGGCAATATTTACAGAAGCCAGACAAGAATTTCAGAAGGAAGACATAGCGTCGACTTCAATTGCGCAGCAAAAAAAGGAAGCACCAGAGTGCGAGATGGATCCATTATTGGATCATACCAACGAAATGAAACCCATGGGACAAGTAAGTACAATCAAAGGCTTTTTGCAATCCTGTGTAAAATTATTAAATGATCCATCATTTGTGAAAATATTGCAAAAAATATTAGAAAAATGTAGTATGGAGACGGAATAAAAACTAGAACCAAAAACTGTCAATCACCTACATACAAGGAGAATAAACAGTAGGGAATTCAGACTGAATTCCAACATCAGATATTTCAACATGGGAGAAATCATACTGGATCTAGGATCTGAAGTCAATGTACTACCAAAGAAGACATGGCAATGTATGGGAGAGCCCACATTAGGATATTCACCTGTTCAATTGAAACTGGCAAACAAACACAGAGTCCTTCCAATCGGTAGATTGAAAGGAGTAACAGTAGACCTAGATGGAGTGTGCACTAAAGCATATTTTGAAGTCATTGAAATAGTGGACGGCACAACACCATACCTAACGTTGCTTGGTCTGGATTGGGCGTTTGACAACCAGGCCATAATCAACTTGAAGACCAGGAAAATAACATTTGAGTCAGAAGAATATAGGGTCATTGCACCATTAGACCCATTAGAAGGGGAGATGTTTGTAGAACCTACTTTCCTAGACTTAGAGGAAATCGACAAATTGTACAGAACAACTACGCGCGATGAGGATTACGTAAACCCAATTGCAGATGAGATACTCAGTTGGCGGAGCATTACCTCATGTGCAACAGATTCAGACATCAGTTTAGAGAACTGGTAACAAAGGCTACATGAAGTTTCCACGAGAATATGTGCACGAATAGACCGCACAGTACGATGGGTAGGCACAAAAATTAGGGAACCACCCAGTTTCCATGGAATAAACGATTTGGAAACATTCTTGACATGGTGTGAAGACGCAGTGTTAGAGAACTAGAGACTATTAGCACTTGATTTATCACTCAAGGCCACACCCGCAAGATGGTGGGGTGCACACAACGAGACAATCACAAATTGGTACCAATGTAAGCGGTTACTGCGCATAAGTTTCGGTGCAGAACATAAAAATAACAAGAAGAAGAGATATGATGGACAAAGGGCACCAGCAGGACACTTGGAGAAGTGTAGAACACTGTGGAAATTGACACCCCTAGAGGAATGGCCTCATCACTTCATACACACCCTAGAGGGCATACCAATGAATTGGTATACAGACCAGGAACTGTGTAAAGGAACTACGACCTGGATGACATTGCAACAAAATTTTATAGTCACTTTCTCATTCGAGCATGAGAACCCCAACATATATGCCATGCTTAAACAAATAAGAGGAGTGATATTCATCAAAGCACCAGAAGTAGAATTGATCATAGAAGAGCAACAGCGGAAAAAATAGACATTCAAGTTACTATTGTCATGTTACCATGTACAAGAGGAAGCACCAGATGAAGACGTTCCGTGCGATATTTAGATTGAATAAGTGGAAGGAGAAAGAGATGTGGAAGGACTACCCATACACTTAGAAGTCATTTTCGTGCCGATCAAATTAAAGAAAGTCAACATTGGGACAGTTGAGAATCCCAAGATGGCCAACATTGGAGACTACTGGGATGAGAAAACAATGGAAAGCATAACATAATTGTTGTGCGAATACAATGACCTATTACCCGCAACATTTACAGAGATGAAGGGTATAGCCGGAGAGCTAGGAGAAATGAAGATACCACTAAGACCTGAATCGAGATCGATCAAACAACGACCATACATATTAAACCCAATATATAAGCAGAAAGTCAAAGCTGAGATCGATAGGATGCTTGAAGCAGGCATCATAGAACCAATTGAAGAATCATAATGGATAAGCCTGATGGTAGTTCAAGACACGAAACAAGGGGGGATCAAGATATGCGTCAACTTGAGGAAGTTGAACGATGCATGCCTACATGACCCATTCCCTACACCGTTCACGGACGAAGTGTTAGAAAACGTAGGTGGACATGAAGCTTACTCATTTATTGATGGATTCCCGGGCTACCATCAGATCAAGATAGCACAAGAAGACAGATACAAGACCACGTTTGCGACAGAATGGGGATACTACCAATACACAATCATGTCGTTTGGACTGAAGAATGTACCAACGATTTTTTCCAGAGTAGTCATTGTTGCGTTTAAGGAATTCATCCATAAGTTCCTAGAAGTATACCTAGACGATTGGACAATTTACAGTTTGTTGAAAGATCATGTAGAAGTCTTACGGCTAATGTTAGAAAGATGCAGACAGTGCCAGATATCACTGAACATAAATAAATGCATATTCGGAACACCATTTGGGATACTATTGGACCATATAGTATGTAAACAGGGTTTATTTGTAGATCTCGCAAAGATTGCAGTAATTGTTAACTTACAACCACCAAAAATAGTCCTTCAACTAAGAGCGACATTGGGATACTAAGCGGTAACCAAAGAACCATGTGGTGGTGATACCCCTCCAAATAACCTCACTTTTACAAATAAGTTGTTTTATGAAGTGACCCACTTTTATAAAAAGAAGTGGGAATCACTTTTACAATGAAGTTACTTTATAAAATAAAGTTGCATGCAAAATAAATAACTCTAAAACAAAATATTAAAGTTATTTATAATGATTCACTTTTATACTTAAAGTAAAATGCACTTTACAATGGAGCATGATTTTTTTCAAAAAACGTAACAAAAAGAGATACTTGAACTCAAGACCTCTTACTTAATAATGAAATTTTTAACCAGGTGAGCTATCAAAACATATTGCATTGTTTAGCAGGAGGGTTATTGTTGTTGTTGTTGAAGACGGCCTTGGAGAGCATGCTAAAAAAAACTCTTTTCACACAAGAAAAAAATTGTATTTCTCGATGACAACAAGGGTTAGATCTTTGTTAGTTTACCCAGAAAATGCACATTTTCCTATTTGTTTATGATTTGTTGAGATCACACAAGAAGCGGGGCAAAGAGCATATGTAGATCTAAAAGAGTAGCAACCTGGAAACAAACAATATAAAACCATAATAATACCCTGCAAAAATTTAAAAAGGGCGTAATCAAGCTTTATACCTTCAGGTCTGACTGAAATGGTCGTATCTTGGAAAAATGGAAACTTTTTCGAGTGAAACGAAAAGCATTCCTAACTGAAACGAGCGCTCCGGACTCAATAGAACAATTCTCTCAGCCCATAAATGTACAAAAATGGCAGAAACCAGAGATGAGACAACTCGACTTCACTATCTCGATCTACAACGAGAGTGGATCTTCAAACAGGCTCTGATACTATGTTCGAAAATACGGGTATTCCAATAGAAGACGAACACCTTCAATAACCACTCACACATATAGATCAAATATCAACACACCGATGTTTTGACTTGGTAAAACCCCTACGGGGAAACATCCACGGCCCCAACCAACGTGGCCACTTGGAACAATTTATTAATGCAAAAGAAAAATATTACAGAATGATTTTACAACAGAGTTTCTCACAATTGATCATCGGCAAATGACCCTCCATGCTCTTTAAATAGAAATCATGGACCAATCGGGTGTTAAGCCACAGATCAATGTAGTCGTTAAGATCAAGGAGAATATGAACCGTCGGATCACTCTATGTCGGGAACATATTGTGATCGTCGGATTTCCTAACAACAAATGCATACTAAATAAACACACTTTTACCTAATCAACACATTAGACCAAGATCTTAACTAACTCCTAAGTGTCTAAATATCCTAACACATTTAAGTAGGGAAAAAAAGTAATTAAAGAATATGAGATCTAAAGGAAACTAACCTTCACAATAAAGATTTCAGTTATTTTATTAGATCTATTGTGACGAACTGTCCAGTGGAATATCCACGACAGTTTACAGATCAACTACGACACTTAAAGAACTATTGTGCCCATTATTAAAAACAAATTCAACTAAAAATAGATAATATTCCCAACTTATGAAATTTTTCATTACATACATTCTTAACATATATTTCACTTTAAATTTTTCCCATTTTTCCCATTAAATTTAGGGTGATACACAATGTTGAAATTGAATTTTGTACTCAAATATTTGAACAAATCAATCCAAAATATGTAAGTAAAAAACTTTGACTTTAAACACAATGTAGCTTCACTACTTCCTTAAGGAATACCTATGCAACATTGGAATCCTTATAGGTAGACTTTACAAGTATGAAGTGCACCATTTTAACGAGTCTATATACCATTGACATAATAGAGTCTTTCTAATGAGATGACTTTGATAGACAAATAATGAAGTTCATTTAAACTTCCTCCCATTTCTATTCAAGCATGCCTATGCTTAATAAATGGAGTATGTCGACTAGGTGTTGATGTTTCCCTTTTACCTTTTGGCATACCAAACGCAACCACATATTTCGTTGTATCCTTTTTCATACCATGCCAAAAGTAATCATTTTTTTAGCAACGTGTCTTTTGATAAACAATATTTCAAACTAGGCTGGATTACTCTCATAAATAACAATCTCCTTTAGAGTTCTACTTTGAGAAATTAGAATTTGTCATTTTCAAGTTGATAACATGTGTAGTAGTTTTGTCCATGTTCACTCCAAGTTTTACCATTTTCTTTTCTATCGAAGGTTGATAGGATTTCATTGTAATTCATCATCAATTAAATGCATTATAATGGTTAAACTTGTTGTGTGTCTACTTTTACATAAAGCATTAACCATCTAGTTTTTTTTTCCTTTAATATGTTTCATCTCATATTCATTATTATTTTCAACCACTATTTACCTTGAGTTATAAGGTATTCAGTTTTATTTTTCTTTAATATGTTTTATCTTATATTCATTATCATTAAGAATTTTCAACCACTATTTACCTTGAGTTATAAGGTACTTAGGATTTTCATGATTAGTCCTAAAGTAAAAAATTTTACTCACTACATGTCACTAATTCTTCAAGGCATGAATGAAAGTTGTCAACTTCAAGTCATGGGAAAGATAGTTAAGTTCAATATTTAAGCTTGGAAGATTCATAACATATCACATGCCATTTTGAATAAGTATACTCTTATCTCTTTCTTGTTGACATTGGTGCAATGAGGAAATCTTCCTCAAACTTTTGGCAATGTTGGACTAGGAACACTAGTGAGTAACTTCGTTAACTTCTCAAAACTTATTTTGTACTTATTGGTCTAGAATAATTTCACACCTCTATATAAACTTTTGTGCTTGATTGAATTCTTTTGGAATTATTTTTATTCCTCTAACTACTCTAACATATAACTTGATTCATCTAAAGGGATCCTTATTGGTTTAATTGGAAATCCTTTCATTCCTATCAAAGCATTGGAATATAAGTCTACTTGAAGTATTACTTTCATGTTCCTTATTGGTTTAATTGGAAATCGTTTCACCCCTATCAAAGCATTGAAATAAGTGTACTTAAAGAATTACTTTCATGTTGTACAATTGTACACTTTAGTCAATAACAACTAATAAATTCATGTTTAGTTTAAGTTTTGTAATGAATTTAGATTGCATAAATCACCCTTTTCTTTCCCAAGTTATATTACAAAGGGTCAAGATAACCATTATCAAATTTATCTATCGAATCATTTTCCCAAATACTTTACCAACGGGTAGGGACACACATTCTTCCTATATTAAAGTCCACCCCACTCTTAATTTCTTGACCCATGTTTTATCTAAGGTTCATTTTTCATTCATATGATAAGTCATGCTTATATGGTTAAAGTCAAGTGCAAATGAATCTTACAAGCAATGTGAATCCTCCTAATATATCAAATGGAATTAATATCATGGGTTTATCAAGGCATAAGAAACCATCATCTATCTTTACCTCAACCTCTTATTTGATGAAAACCTTAACCAATCTCTGTCATTAGGATTACATCCATCCACTTGTTATCATTCACTTCATGATTTGTTCCACTTCTAGCTAGCATGGTTATGATTCCAAGTTAGGTTTGTTGTCCATCATTCCCTCCATTTTAATCAATTGCTTGTTTAGAAACATAACCTCATCAACTAAGCGTTTTACAATATGTGACACAACACTTTGAGTTCATTTCAACCTCATGAGATACAACTTCTTTATTTATGCCATGTTGACTAAGAACATCCATTTCATTAACTTTGAATTAATTTTTGTCCAAGTCCCTTTGAAAATGGGCCAATATATGTGTTGAAAGTGTCAATATTGGATTCCAATAGTGTCAATGTTAAATTCCAACAATATCAATATTGAATTCCAAAATGATGTTTTTCCAATTTCTTAATTGAATGGTCATTGTTAATTTTTTATAAATGCATACTTAAAAGAGCACACAAGTAGAGTGTTCACTAGTAGGTTAAGTTGTAAACACTTATTTGTTTTGTTCAATAAAATCTTCTAAAGATGTCTTGACTTTTAGTTAATTTTCCTATCAATGCTGATTGATTGAAATTTATAATACTCGTGTTCTACTTACGTGTTTGCAAGAAAATTTTATTTATCTATCACCCATCCAAAGCCAATGGTGATTGGATATAATGTCAATATCTTTAGTCATTTTATCTTCATAGATCCATGAAACACATCTAAAATTGATTGTTTGGAATTTAAGCTTTGTATTAGAGAGGCTAGGTTCCAAAGATAACTCTACTTATCCAATATATTTTCCCCTTGCACACACATATTTAATAAGTATTAAAATAAAGTAATAAATGTGAGTATAGTGGGTTGAAGTGGGAGAAAAACAATTTTGGAAAGGAAGATCGCAATATACACTATGGGTCTTTGGGTGTCACAAGTTAAGAACATGTGTTTCCTCCTTAGAGTTCATAGGTTTGAATCTATAAGGGAGTAGTGTATCTACACCTTTGTAAACTAAGTAGACAAATATTGTAGAGAGGGGCTTCTTTGTCCCATAAACAAGAGGACCTCATACATCAATTTGGTACCTGACCCAATAAAGACATTGAGTAAAATATACAATAAAGACAACTAATTCAAGAAATTGGCCCAAAACCTTTTTCATAAAATTCAAAGTAATGAACTACTTAAATTAACCCACCAAACTTATATATATAATACTCAAGCTTTTAAGCTTTTATGAATAACATGGATGAATTATAACAAATTTCTATTTGTTATTATTTTTAAAGTAATTGAGCGAGTATTTAAATATAATTTATGAGAGCTATGTATTTTGTTTTTTTGGAATTACTTGTGATAGAGACAGATAATCATCAATTCAAAGAGTTTAGATAACATAGCTTTTGAATTGTAGCATGTTTAGTGAGTGTTAAAGTTGTTTAAGTAAATTGAAACGGGATGAGGACAATTCTCATCACTTCAATAATGTTAAAAGTAATTTTACTGTTGTAAGATAAATTATTATTTTAAGATAAATTTTGAGTGTTTCAATTTTTTAACTCGGAAAAAAGACGAGCGCAAAAAAATAAATTGAATGAGGAAATCAAAATTCTCTATCATACAAGGATTTAAAGGAAATAAATCATTGTAATTTCTCATAGTTAATCAAATTCAAAATCAAATGGGTAGGTAATAACAATTTAAAATTGTTTTGTTTGGCTAAGAGCTCGACTAAAAAAACAGGTCAACGGCTCAAAATCCAAAGGCCTCTGATAGGAGTGAAAGTCTGCCCCCTTACGGACCATCAGCTGGTTATTCCAGATGATGTAGTTTTCCTTGAATAACGATGATGAGTCAACCCTCATTCAAGGATAGCAATCAATAATGACAATCCCCACTACTAGTTGACATTCTGAGTTATGATAGATTTTTCTACTCCAATTAAAAGTAAAAATATGAAACACTTCAATTAAATACAAAATGAAGACAAATAACAAATACTGCAACAGAGTTCCTAATACATTCCCTAGTGTTTGACATTGGACTCAACATATTTGACAATACTAAGTAGAAACTCTCATAGTGGACATGCCAGCTCCATTGTTTACGCATTTATCTCGTGGAGAAGAAATGTTCATTACCAATATGCATTTCTAAATCAAAATTCATATATATATATATATATATATATATAATTTTTTTCTCCCAAAAATATCGTAAATATCGTAATATATTATTTATAAGAAAGAAATTGAGATATCACATTCCTATAAGCTATATACATCATAAAGTCAAAATAGGAACAAGCTCCAATTACATCACAGAGCTCAAAAAGACTATAATTATACTTCATATTCATCTCTGTCTACCAAAAATGATCCAGGTTCCATCGGTCTACCAAAAATGATCCAAGTTCCATTGGTTGGAATCCAAAAATATTCTAGAATATCATCATCCGATGACAAATGTCTATATAATCAAAGGTATGGTTGAGGATGAAAATCAGAATGATTCACATCCTTTACTTCCACTAATCTCAACATGCCAAATGGAGCCTGGATCTCTTCTTTTGACTAGTTGTTTGCAAAGGTATTGTATTCCTTGAACACATGCCTAAATTCCTTGAACACATGCCTAAATGAGGTAAGCTTTGAACTTTTTCCAACAATAAATACAAATTCTTAGACAAAATATAAAATAAACAACGGTACACACATAATATATAAAGATTGTGTTAGAAACCTTACTCATGAAAACCAATAAAATTAGACCAACACTTTTTTCTTTTTCATTGTATTAATATAAATATTCATAATACAATATTCAGTTATTTTGGAACATCCAAAATCTTAATCCACTAACTTAGATTAGATTACTTTAATATAAATATTCATAATACAATATTCAATTATTTTGGAACATCCAAAATCTTAATCCACTAATTTAGATTAGATTACAGCTCTAATTCTTTAACCAAGATTACAACAGGCTGAAAACCATTGGTCAAAAAAATATGATACAGATTAAAAACTAGGGTGAAATATTGGATTGTGCCTGACACAATTAACGCCTCATGGATGAATGTAAAGACTACTACATGCTACAACTAACACTTCATGCATGAATGCACAGTTTACATGCTGCAGCATAACACCTTGTGTATGAATGCACAATCTAATCTATATGTAAAGAATATAACGCATCTCCAACAAATAATATATTTTCCAATAATAAATAGATCCATAAGTGACTGAAAAACCATGTTTTGGAACAACATAGAACCATCCATTCATCTTAAAATAAGTTTTGAGTCGCCCATGATCTGCAAGTTTGAAATTCCTCTCCACTGTTATTTTTAATAGAATAGTCATTGGATAGAGTTGAGTCAATTGTTAGTGACTAAGCCAATGCCAATTAAAAAAAGGAAATAAAGCCAATGCCAATTCAAAACAAAATTAATGAGATATAAACAATGTTCCTCCTACTCCATAATCACCTGCAAAAGAAACCCCATGACCTACTCTCATCAATCTCTAGAGATCCAACCTGTCCGTAAACCTTGTGTTTAACTAGATCATTTATACTATCAAGATTCAAAACAATATCGTATCTTGTAGAAAACTTGAGATCCAACCTGTCCGTAAACCTTGTGTTTAACTAGATCATTTATACTATCAATACAATATCGTATCTTGTAGAAAACTTGAGTAGAACTGAGATTTTTCTTGAAAAATTGCCTCGTTTCTAGCTTTCCATATATACTAACTGACTAAAATGGGTAGGCTTTTATAGTCTCCGACTTATGCATCCTCCACCTAACCTTGAAATGCCAAGGATAGTGATGTGTGACTCCACTGGCCAGCCCCCGGGAGGGTTTTTATTGCAGATCAACATCCAATGTAAAATGGCATCCAACACTTTACTTCTCTACAAAATATACATATTCCAGGCCCATTCCATGAGTGTCTTTGCATAGTATACCATGTTAAGATTTGTTGAACAATGCTAACCAAAATAATAATTTTGACTTCAACTACCCTTTTAAATTCCAAATTACCATTACCACTCAAGAACTACTTGCATATTTGCTACAAAGAAGAATATCCTAGTTTAACAGTAAAAGATCCATCCATAGTATTCTTTGACCAAACAAGTTCATCTTTTTCTTGATAGAATTTTATGTTTCTCTATGTTAGTTGATAGGTATAAGCCTTCCATTCTTCGGTTGGTTTACCTCTAATTTCGAGGTCTTCTGCATATTTCCATCCTTCCAATATCTGCCTCTTACTGGGGAAGAGACATACTTTAAATGAAAAAAATTCTGATCAATCAAAGACTGCTTTCAGACAATTTGAAATCTCAATTACATCCAACCCAAGGGTCCTTACCCAATCTCAGCTTACTCCCATCCTTTATTTTCCAGTCAAGCCAAGATCCTACTAGAGAAAAAGACAAAACCAATGCTTTCCAGGAATTTGAAGAGTTCTGATATAACTTTGATGTGCTTCTAATCTAATCCTCCAATCCTCAATTTACCAATACCATACCTTTTTCCTTCTTGCCTTTTTACAGGAAGCCGAAACATTTTTTTAGAAGCCAAAATATTTTTTTTCTATCTTTTGTATGCCAATTGGATTGCAGGCTAGAGTATGCCAATAAACTGGCATTGCTTCCAATACAGATTTAGCTAAGTGTGAGATTGCCTCCTAGACAGAACCATTTATTGCACCAAATTGATATCCTTTTATCTACCTTTTAATACAACCATACCCAACCCAATCTTGAAAACCATAATCATTTGCCTTTATGTGAACCCCAGGTACCTCATCCTTTTTTAAATGGAATTCTACAGAATATATATATATATGAAAAAAGGGCTATAAATTATATCGCTCAAAAACTGCCCAAGACAGAAATGTTACAAAGGATAATCTGGTAGATCCACAGACCATACAAAAAACTATGGTAGCTGTGTGGGAATCCACAATTTTCCAATGTTCCACCAAGACT
>JZKD02S1889790.1:9688-30935 GCA_000966675.3 Picea glauca
TTATTTTTCTTCTATAGTCAACAAAGAGACTAACTTTTGTTTCTTTCACGACCACACCAACGGTTCAATTATATAGTGAAACACATAGCCAAAAGTGGACTTTCGATCATCACTTTTGCCAGCCCAGTCGAAGTCATTGAAGCCAACCAACGAATCTGAACTTCGATAATACTTGATACTCAAATGAGTGGTACCTTTGAGATAGAGAAAAATTCATTTGATAGGTTTCCAATGAATTTCTTTAGGGTCCTGTATAAACCAAGAAACCATACTAACAACAAAGGAAATGTTAGGTTGACTATGAGTAAGGTAAATAATATTGTCGACCAATTTTTGATAGAGAGTAGCATCAATTACAGGTGTTTGACAAGTTTTGGTAAGATTTACTCTGAACTAAAAAGGAGTAGCAAATGGCTTGCAATCAACCATCTTAAAATGTGTCAACAAATCCATCACATATTTCCACTGAAAAATGAAAAATCCATCACAAAGTGGTAATACTTGAAGACCCAAAAAATAATGCAGAGTACCAAGATATATCATGTCAAAGGAGTCAAAAAGATGTTTCTTTAATCTAAGGATGAGATCATTATTATTTCCAGTAATGAGTAAGTCATCTACATATAGAACAAAAATCAAGGTGTCTCCATTGATATGGAGTACATACAAGTTATGATCATATTCACAACGTTTGAAACCAAGTTGAAGAAATAAACTATTGATCTTATCATACCAAGCTCCGAGAGCCTGCTTCAAACCATAAAGAGACTTATTGAGTCGAAAAACCAAATTTGATTCTATCACAAAACCAGGTGGCTATTCCATGAAAAATTATTTAGATACGTATCCATGAATAAATGCACTCTTCACATCCATCTGATTGATTTTTTATGCAGACCCCTGACCCTCAGGCCGAGATCAACATAGGATAGTTATTCTTCAAATCTGTAAAACCGAATTAGTTCTTTTAGGCCCTCACTAGAACCCCATGAATTCGATCCATAGGTCCTTCGAAAACCCCACCTGTGTGCACAAGCACTTGGCACGAGCTTCACCTCCATGCAACCAAGACATTGTGGCTATATCGAGATTTCGATAACTGAGAGTTGGAAATGCAATGACCCAAACCACTTCCGCCTCTACCTTTCGAACCACGAAATGCCGAAATGCCAAAAAGGGGTGTTGTTCCTCCGATTTTTTTCAGGATTTTGCGATATCGCGAGTCGGGACTCCATGTCTCCCGACTCCTGACCTCTCAAACACCCGGGTCCCAGAATCTCGAAATGACGACCCGTGACAAAGCGCTACCAGCTTTCACGATTCGAGAAACCGCAATGCAAGTGTTTCCCCCTTTTCTCTAACTTTCGAATCCCTGAGTCTTGAAATGCCGAAATGGCTGCTTCCTCCAAGACCACAACCCTACTCCAAAGACATGTTGTGTTTCACGACTTCAGGATTTTTAATACCAAGTTCCCTGGCTCCTTGTCATTAGAAATGTCGAAATTCCGAAAAGATAAAGGACACTCATCCTTAACCTTGTGACTTCAAAGTTTTCAATGCAAAGGGTCCTGGTCTTCTCCTTTATTTTGCTAGTGCCGAAAAATATGAAAACCCTCGACCCCACTGGATCAATGGTCCACACTCGTCTTGATCAATGGTCAGGATCTGATCAAGAGTCTCCCTTTCATGATTTCTGGAGACTCTTCACTCTCGGTCTCCCGGTGTCTGAATTCCCGAATTCCCAAAATGGTTGATGGCTATAGGCCCCCCTCACTCCAATGGTCCTGGCCTTTTCGGAGTTTAGTGAACCAGAAGTTCATGATGCAGTGATTCCAAAATCACTTGTCGTTCCAAACCCCGAACTCTTAAATTCCAAAACGTTATGCTTCCACCGCGAAGCGTCTCCACCGTTCATTTATTCTCTTCTATATGGCCTCCCATAGGTTAAAATCTGTGGACCTTCCTCTAGATCTGATGGATATTGGGTCTTTGGACTAGATGTAACGGCCCAGATCTAATCTTATGTGCTCTCTCCTCCTTCTTTCTGGACATGAGACTCGACGGTCTAGATCTCGTTTCTCCAGCTGATCTAATGGTAGTTGTGCTCCCTCCTGATCTTGAGAACATCCTCCCCCCCCTTGGGAGATTTCCTAAAGTTTCAAAGGCCTCGACCTTTTCTTCCTCTGCGAACTAAATTCCTTTGGATATCGCCTACATTCTAGGAACTCTATCTCTTTTGAGCTTTGTTTACCTGAGCCTCTAGGGGACTCACCCTTCTGTGTCCTCAAAGGGAAATCTGGTGTCCTCCTGCTGAACTTATGCTCCTTTCTTCTATTTCTTTGTGCACAAAGGCACTGTTCCTCCTAAGCTTTAGGACTTAGAATAAGTCCACCCTTGTGATACTGAGATTTCCTCGATCTCAGATCCAAATTATTTCTTGAAAATAAATTCTTCACGCCCTCTTGTCACTCCTTTGCTGAATGCACACCTTGCATATCTTACAGAGAATTCAACAACTTTTCCAATGTCTTTCCTCGATACTTCTTCTCTATGAACTTGAAATAGAGTCCCTCCTATGCAAACTTTCACATGCTCAATGCCCTCTTGGCAGAGCTTTACAAAACCTTCATTAGTTTTGTATTCCCTCTGTGCCTCCTCTGCATAGTTCGACCTCCAAGGTGTTTAGCAACCTTGAGGTTTCTCCCTAAGTCAGTGACTCCAGCTGGTGCGCCCTCTTGGCACGTCTCTATCTGAACTTCGTTGAATTCAGAAGTGCACTCCTTGCACTAGCTTACAGAGACCGTAGTACTCTGTCATGCACTCTTGCATGAAGCCACAAAGAACCCAAGCCTAAAATAAAAGAACCCATAGATAGGAAAGTCTATCTATCTCCTGCAGATGGAACTTAACATACATCTACAACATATCATAAACACAAAAATACATTCATCCATCATACACAGAATAACATGCAAGAAAAATTGCTTTGTATTAACATAAATGTCTAATTACAATGTGTTTGAGCTCGGACTGCAACAGAGTCTCGACTCTCCTCTCTTCTCTGCCTCCTTCACTCTAAAAAACAAAAGAATATCTCTTTATTTACAAAAGGGGGCTCCTCGAGCTCTTCTCTCCATCCTCACCAACTCTCATTAATTTGCATTCAATTACATTGAATGGTTGTCTAGTCCAAATCAAATCTAGGTCTTAGCCTTACAACTATTTAAGGCAACCTTTTTCTAAAGCATGCGCACATGCATGGATTTTGGCTCTACTAGCCTTACAATCATTTAATACAATAAATTCAAATTTGAAATTTGAAAGTGAGAGGGTTGTGCCTCTCCTCTCCATTGAACATGCTTGATGTGCTGGCTGGATGGCATGTAGCTAGCTTGAGCGATGCTCCTACATCAATTTTCAATCTGAATCGAGTAGCAAGCAAAAGTATTAGTTGAACAAATTTCATCTTTGAGACAAGGGAAAAGGTTTATGTGTATTCGATGCATTCTTGTTGAGAAAATTCCTTCACAATTAAATGTTCTTTATGTCTCTCAAAAAATCCTTCTGAGGTAAATTTGGTCCTATAGACCCATCGACACTTCACAATGTTCTTTCCTTGTGTTCGAGGAACCAAGTCCCAAGTATGATTCTTTGATAAATAATCAATTTGTGTCTACATGGTATTCTCCCATTCAATTCATCCTTCAACATTTGAGTAGACAATAAGATCATAATTTTCAAGTACACAAGTCATCAAGGAAATGTTGACATGTTTCTTTTGACTTCAAGTTTGTCATCTAGAGGATGCATCTCTAGAATCTGCTCCAGTAGCATCAATTGTCTTTTCATCCCATCTAGGTAGATAAGAAACAAGTGAACTACAATTCACTTCAGTAGGTTGATCATAAATCAGAGGGTCTTCAGTTTGCGGGCTAGTCAAGACAGAGGATGAAAAACTAGTTGACTCGGAGGTTGACGACTGAGTTGAGAACAAAATAAAATTCAATTGCCCAGTTGAATGATTTAAACATGGAATAGGAGAACCAATGTCTGAGACAACATCAAAGGTCTCATCTTGTAGCAATCTAGAAGAGTAATTCAATTACTTGATTCCATAAGAATTATCATCAAACTGTACATTTTGTCTGATAATGATTTTCCATTTGACAGGATCAAACAATGGATAGTATTTGGAATCATAACAGTATCCCATCATGAAGAAAGTATGACTCTTTGCATCCAAATTATTTCTGAAATCATCAGGAATGTGAGCCCAGGAAACACATCCAAACACATGGATTTGGTCGACTGAAGGCTTCTTCCCATACCATCATTCAACTGGATTCATGGAAGGAACAACTCAAGTCGAGATGCGATTGAGAAACTAATTTGCACAATACATCGCTTTAGCCTAGAAGTGAGGAGGAATATCTTTAGTGATCTGGATGATTTTGAGAATGAAATGAAGGTGAAAATTAAATAAGTAAATACATAGATATATTTCCAGAAACAGATAGATACAATAATGCACAATTTTTATTAATGAAAGAAATGTAGAGAAACTGTAAAAATACAGAGTGAATGAACTCGCTAGAATGGTGGCAGCTTATATTTGAGAAGAGATGTGATGGATACACTCATTTGCAGTAATATGATGTTTAAAATGAGGATCCAAAAGCCTATTTAGCATAAATAAAATCCAAAACCCTAACCCTGGAAGATGAAATGCCAAAAGGTTTGTGGGTCCCAATGGGGTAGTTGATACGTCAACTTCCCAAGGGCATAACTTTTGCATACGATCTCTATTTGGGGCACCCAATAGCTCATTAGAAAGGTCTATCCGAGGAATACACATGTTGTCATCACACTTTGGTTAAACTTTATAATGTGATTGTTTCATTCCCAAAAACATTGTTTAGGGTCTCAAAATGACCCCAGAAGTTTAGGACTGGAAAAACTGTATAAAAACTGCCAAGTTGGAAATCCTTGTTTTGAGCCAATGGAATAGGTGGGTGGCCACCAATTTCTTCCTTGATCATTCTTCTCCCATTAGGAAGAAATGGTCTCCATTGCATCAAGTTATCGTTGAATATGAGGAATCTTTTTTCGAATATGAACCTTAGTGAACTTCTTGCTTTGTTGAAGTAGTTGTCATGCTTAGCTTGTTGAGGGTTTTTATGAACCTATTGTTGGAGGGGTTGGATCCATTCAACTAATCTATTTGCATGATATTCTCGAGTGTGGGAGTAAATTTTCGGTGAAGATGCGATATGAGGAGTATGAAGGGCTATGTTGTAACTTTGTTGGATTGGGTAGTGTGGAGGCACCCCCGTAGGTGATGCAACAATATTTTTGTGCTCTTCTATAATCTGCTTCTACTGGATAAAAATGTCTTGGGCTAAGGCTGTAGTGGTTCCAATGTCCTTCTATTCACTTGCTTCCCATATTGTGAAGATTCTAAACTTTTCGGTATGAGAGACCACTTTGCGAAATTATTTTTCTAGAACAGTAGTCGGGACTACTTGAGGTATCCTGTAGAGTTGACCCCCAGA
Organism: Picea glauca; assembly: GCA_000966675.3. Taxonomy (NCBI): domain Eukaryota; kingdom Viridiplantae; phylum Streptophyta; class Pinopsida; order Pinales; family Pinaceae; genus Picea; species Picea glauca. The sequence continues at coordinate 15,241 of JZKD02S1889790.1, forward strand.
GTAACAATGGTGCTACAAGGTTGAGACTCTTAAACAACATGATTCTTCCACATGTATGGCTGGCCTAACAGAACATCATAGAATTTTAGTGGGGAAAAATCACACAGTACCTCATCCTTGAAGGGCTTGATGCCATAGGACAAGTGACATTGTTGGATGACATGAAGATCTTGACCCTAGAAAAGCCACCCGATGTTGTATGGTTGTGGGTGTGCTGTTGTTGAAAAATCCAAGTGCTTGATGACCTCTGCTGAGATTAGTTTCTTCTATATTTCACTATCAACAATAAAATTCAACAGGGTCCCCTTCACCCATATCTGTGAATGGAAAATGTTCTCCCCCTCCTCACAATCCCGTGGTTCTTCTGGTTGGATTGTTTCGGTCATGATAGTAGCAGTGGGTTCTGCATCAATTATCGATCTCCTTTTATTATTTTATGAATCAAAATATGAGTCGGGGCTCGACTTTGTTTATTTTATCTCAACCACCAATGATTGTTTTTAGATACATTCATCGGAGTTGTGCCAAGGGATTTTGTGGAAGTCGCACCACTTCCTAGTGTCATTTTTCATCTTCCTGTTACCCTTATTTTCTTGTGGCTTGGACTGGTGGCCTTGAGGTTGGTTATTGTGTGAGTTAGGGATCCCTTTACCATACTTTGGTTGTTGCATATTTGTAAACTCGAACTACTACTTGTTCTAATGCTTAAATTTCTTCTTGATTTTGACAGCATATCGATAAGTGGCTCCTAATGATGAAATGTCCAGAAATTCCATTTCGGTTTGGATGTACCTATGTATATCCCTGCAATATTTTAGAACCAGATGTCACTCAAAGTCTTTGATACCAAACTTGGTGTGCAAGGTATGGAGGGTATTTGTGAACTCCAACACTGTTTGTCCCCTTTCATGATGCAGTGTGGTCCATCTCATGCATTGGTCATCATAGTTTCCCATAGGGTAATATTGCTCCTTGAACACATCTAGAAAAAAATACCAAGTGGGCTCGACCCCAAATATTCCATACTCCTCTATGGAATTTTTCTCCCAGTCAGTTTCCCACCAATGTTTGACATGGATGAGAGCCTTAAAGAGTGCAAAGGTGATATTTTCTCTGTTGAAAAAATTGAGAACAAAGAAATAACCTTCTAGAAATTTAGCCACTTTTCCAAAGCATCTGCATCGATATAGCCTTCAAATATAGGGATATCAAAATTAACTTGTACCTTGAATGGGGCATCATCTACAAAGTGACTTCTTGATGAAGACACATCTTCTATTGTCAGCAATCATTGAAGGACTTGGCAAAAATTCTCCAACATATCATTCCTTTGTTGCACGAGGGCTTCTGCGAGAAACAAATTGATGGGATATTCTGCTCCCTCATCTCTCTTTTATTCCTCCATGGGAGCCCACTCAGGCTAGTGACAGAGGATTTCCTCAAGAGAAACTATATTCAGACCCAAATCTCTATACCTTGACCTCGTCAGGGACATGCACTAAGAAACATAAAGGAGTATCTTATTTTCATACCAATGATCCGAATTATTTTGAAATTGAAATTAAGATGGAAATATAATAAGTAAATACACTGATATATTTCCAGAAACACAAAGATACAGTAATGCATAATTTTTATTAATGACATAAATGTACAAAAACTATAAAAATACAGAGTGAATGAACTTGCTAGAATGGTGGAAGCTTATCTCTAAGAAGAGATGTGATGGCTATGCTCAATTGCAATAAGATGATGTTTACAATGAGGCTCCAAAGACCTTTTTAACATAAATAAAATCCAAAACCCTAACCCTGGAATATGAAACGCCAAAAGGTTTGCGAGCATAACTTTTTCATACGATCTTTCTTTGGGGCGGACGATAGCGCATTGGAAATGTATATCCTAGGAATACACATGTTTCCATCAAAATGTGGCTAAATTATACAGTGTGACTATGTCATTCCCCAAAAAAATTATTTAGGTCCGCAAAACGACCCCATAATTTTAGGACCCGAAAAATGTAGAAAAACCACCAAACGTGGAAAGCCCTGTTTTGAGCCAGTGCAATATTTTGGTGGCCAACAATTTCTGCCTAGATCATTTATCCTGTAAAATACATCTATCCATTTTGACTTGTTGGATTACTGAGAGGGGGGGTGAATCAGTAATAGAGATTTATAATCCTTTTATCCACAATATGTAATTGTTATTTATATTTATGATCAATATACCATTATCATTAAGAAAATGCAGAGTAAATAAACCATGAACAAATGAACAATCATACACATACACAGTGCACCAATATTTTTACATGGAAACCCAATTTGGGGGAAAACCACTAAATGTTTTTTCTTATATGTCTTTAAGAATTACATTCATTAGAGGCACCAACTTCCTTTGTTCTCCAGTTGCAACTGGAAGGAGGCTCTAAACCCCTATATTTTCAAGCTACAACCTAAGGGAAGCTCCAAATCCCCAATTCTCAGGCTACAACTAGAAGGATCCTAGAACCACCTATTCTTGCCCCATCCAACCACCCTGAAATATAAGTGAAATGATAAAACCAATGCCACACTGTCACTTTTAGATATACCACTTTAAACCTGTATTAATCTATGCCAATAACCTGTAACCCACCTATACCAATAGTCTGTAATCAATCATGTACCAAAATTCAACATGTACCAACAAACACCAACATGTACATGATTTGTTTATACTACAACTCATGTATGTACATTCCATGTCTATACTACATCCTCTGTATGTACGTGGCCTATCTATAATGCAACCTGCATACACCTTCAGAGAACTGGGGTTTTCACATTTTCTAAAAATTCAAACACTTTGTTGTCTCTGTCACATCAACCTACAACCTGTCATTGTGTATTAACTATAGTTGTACCCTATGCATACATCATCTTATACATCCCTTAACTAGGTGAATCTATATCTCTCTAAACATGTGCCATACATTTCTATACAATCATGAACAAGTGTAATAACCCTCACATGGATTAGACATTAAACCCTCACTGATATGAAGCCACAACATTAACAAACAACTTCACAACCCAAAATCCCTCAACCATGTACCACAAAAACCCTACAAGATATGCCTCAACACTAACAAGATGTATCAATGATAGCTATCAAATATACCAACACTATATTTCTATAGATATGAATTATATAGTAAGTACCATACAACCAATAGCCTCTCTAGGGAAAATAATCAAACCTCCATAACCATATCTCATGTAGAAAACAATATCCAACTACTCATAGAAATAGGACATACCTTTTGAACCTGTAGATAGATATGAGGTACCTGATCACTGTATACTTTTCAAGGATCTTTCTTTCAGACTCTAAAAACCTAGTACCTTCAGCAAATCAAGATTTCGTGGATTTTCCCAATTGCATGCACCCTGTTATAGTGTTAGCCCACATACATACGCGCTCTTCTCCACTGCATCTCGTGTACACCTCAAAAACTACAGGTTTTTAGTATTTCCAAAATTCTAAAACTTTCTCCATCAACCCTTCATGCTACCTCAGACTTGCATAACTTCATATGTGTCATTGAGTACCTGCAATAAACCTTACAAAATAATAGATATTCAATATTCTCAATAGGTGCTAATAGGAGAGCCTTGCTCTCTTATTTATACTTCCATGTAGCTTCCTCAAAGGGTTACCTTCTAACCAACTTAACCCAACTTTCTTCTTTTAGGGATAACCCACTTTTAACCACCTATCCACTTATAACCACTATATCCACAAATAATAAACTCTCCACTTCTAGTTGCAACTAATTTATTTTTAATTATTTTCTTATTGCAACAACTTAACCCATGATTAAATCCTAGTTTTAGCCACTTTGACTAGTCAACTTCTTCTAGGAGTTTCTAGAATGATTTGACTTATTTGACCTTCTAGGGGCTTCTAGATAACTCATAAGGGTTCTCCAACTTCACAAGGCCATAACTATCTAACCATGAAGAGTTATTTGACATTCCACATATCACTGGGAATGGAATGACATGTACTATCCATATAGAACAGTCTTACCTACAAATATATTAATATTCATACCATTATACATCAAACAAACTTAATTCCCTTAACCATATTATTGGGGCTACTGAAATTTGCTACCAAACTTGCTTCAAGGGTTGACATCAATGACAACCAACCCAATTAATCAACACGACTAACATCTGATTTTTACATTCTACAATGACATTCTACTAAGGTAGGTGAGAGACCGATCGATGCCAATCAATACCAGATCGAAGAAAGTATTCTTCAAAAGGTCGATTTACATACTCACCAACATTTTCTAATATCATGAATTTGATGCATCGGCCACATTTCTTTTCATCAAGGGCCCAAAACTCCTTGAACTTTTCAAAGACAAGGTTCTTGTTCTTTAGGAAAAAGAATGATGTGAAATGAGATAAACCATCAATGAAAGTCAAAATATACCTTGCAACTTCCAGTGAAGGTAGATTGATGCAGTAGACATCACTCTGAACCAGTTCTAGTAGCTTTTATTCTCACCATGCTTCCAGATTCAAATGGTGTCTAATGTTACATCCCAAGAGCACATCCCTTACAAATGCCTTTAGGGGGAAACACCTTTGGAAAACTAGAAACCATGTTCTAAGTTGTCAGTGCTTGTAGACTTCGAAAATTCAAATGTTTGAGTAGTTCTTTACAAATTTGACTTCTCTCATCAGTGTGAGAAACAAGTGGATTCATTTCAGTGTCAAGTCGAGTCGTGTCATGGAATTTGTACAAATTGTTCATCAGGTCGACAATCTATCTAGAAACACTCAACTTACCTTTCTTCAAATCATGAACATAGAATCGATATAGCCAAAATTACACAATCTTACATGTTTGTGTTAATTGCGAAATACAAAATATATTGGCACTGAGGTTTAGCACATGATAGACATTGACAATTTTCCCACGTTAATAAGAAACATCACCCTGACCAGCAACATCCAAAGAAAAATCATAAACAACATAGATTTGCTTCTCCTTAGTTTCATCCAACCATGTGAATAAGGAGGCATCCTTATCCATGTGATGAGTGCACCTAGAGTCAACTACCCATTCATTCGACTTAGAATGAGAAAAAAGGCCTAAGAAGTTTTGACTTGGAAGGTGAAATTATCAACGAGTCGGCATACAATGAACACATCTCCTTCAAGGCATTTAACTTTCTACTCTAAATCATCTCTCTTCTTATAGAAGGCTTTCTCCACATGTCCATTCTTTCCACAATACTGACATATGTTATTTTTTTTACTTCTTTGGGGAGCATTTTTCTATCTCTGAGGTTTTTGGTTGTGGTATCTAGGTTTCTGTGTAAAAACATCAAACCATAATCTATCCTTGGGATCCATATTTCCCTTTCCCTTGAGCAAGTGGACCTCATGTTTACCACCAAGGTTTACTTCTTCAAGCAATCTATGCTAATTAGTAATGAAAAGGCCACATAAAACTTCAAAGGTGTAATCGTTACCATCTTCCTTGTATGCTTTCCAGTTGGTGTGGAAAGTCAACATGAACACATCAAATGTTGTTCTCAAATCAATTAGGAATAGCTCGGTGAGTTTTCCATATTTTTTCTTCTATTTCTTTCCACATTTGAGGTTTTAAACCATCAAAACTGATACCATGTTGGGGAATAGGGTGGAACACAAAATGAAACAAAGAACATAGTATTGTATATAATCTATGAGGAACAAAAAGTTTCGAAGATAAAGGGTGGTGTCTAAAGACATTGTTTCAACACTTAAACAAAGTGAATTGTGATCAGAACATCAAAGTGAATGTTGCACATCTTGATCATCATGATCTATTGCACAAGCTCCATAATGAAAGTGACCCAAGGGGTTTGATTTTTATAGCCTCAAGATCTAACCAACTTGAATAGAATATAGAAGATATTGTCCCCATGTAATTGTCGGTAGTTAGAGTTGACTCCGCCAAATATGTGTTGTTGAGTCGAATCGACAAGGATGCTAGACCTGACTACCTACACATCCAACTTGTAGTCGATTGTTGGGTTGTTTGATCCACTACCTGACTATCTTTGATTGTTGATCAATTGTCTGGCCAACAAGCACGATGACTACTGGAAAAACTAGTGTAGTGTGTTGGTTGATCGCCCAATCGAATGTATACAATTGTAGGTCTACATCTCGATCGACTGAACCCAAGATATGTGTGATAAACCATCAATTCTTGATGTTCCAACAATAAGTATGTTCTCTTCCCATCAAATGTCTAAACATCCATGAAAAATCCCATTATGGATCCACAAACAATGATATATCAATGGTTGAAATGTCGGTCGATATTTTTGCGGAAGGATCCATGAAATCCTTTAACAAATTCACCCCACCACCATGGGAATCCACAAAAGAGTTAACATCTAGAATCTTGAGACTTTTGTTGGAAGTGGGAAGTCTAGGAATCCTTCTAAAATTTTTGGGAGTTAATGGAATAGGGTTCTTCCCTCCAACTGCTACTCAGATTGTTCTACTTTTTTAATCAAACCTACGGGCACACCATGAAACTATCTCCCTGAAGTCAAAGACTTTGGGCATGCAACTAGCATTTACTAAGCTAGTTGTCCAAATTTTGTTATTTTTCTTATGCTGAAGACTTAGACTTTGAAACCATCGATATGCAACTGACCAATGGAAGTCTTTATCTTCGCTAATGAGAGAGTTAACAATATCCCCACAAAAATTATATTTCCTCCTAGTTGTCATATTTCTTATTATTCCAATGTACTTTCATATATGTGACACTGAATTACAAAGCTCAATCTATTTAAAGGTTAAGTGCATCAATAATATTTACTAAAACATCCCTTCAACATGTACAAATTTACTTCGAAATATGGGAAACCATAAATGGAATTTATTTTGAAAATCAAATAGTTCATGGGAAAGTGGGATAATTAATATACATTAACCCCCGATCATCTCCCTTTATCTCACAAATTAGAACTCATTAATGTACCATAAATGACCCTTGAACAATGTGTGGGGTGCACAATATCCATGAATATTTTACTAAGTGTGGAACGGAGTAGAGAGAAATCATTCCTTTAAAATTTTAGTTGTGTGGAAGTGAAGGATTGTGTAGGAGTATAAGTGTGGAAGGAAGTGTATGGGAGAATGGGTCTGCCAAAGAAAGTATTTTGTAGAGCAGATGGTTGGAATTAGGTTCCCCGCAAACAAAAAGAAATAGAAAATGACTAAGTGTTGGCCTATGTGGAAGATAGGTTGTGCGGAAGGAGAATTTATGTGGAGAACAAAGAGAGTTTTATAAGAGAGAATATCTGCACCACACAAAGAATCCCTGCATAACACAAGTCATAAAAATGACTATGTATTGTGCACATATGGAATTTTTTCAATCATATAATGAAACTATAAGAATAAAATGGACTATATAATGAAAAGAAAAAGGGTAGGAAAGGGTTATGTACAAGGATAAACTTAGAAATCAAAGGTGATACATGAAAATGGATCAACAACTATATAGGTGTTTGCAATATAAAATGCATGCAGCTGAAGTGTATGTATACATTAACCTAATGGGAATTCTTTGGGAAAGTGGTGGATGGCCAGATAAATATATAACACCACTAGGGTGATATTGTGGAAATACTACTATTTTTATTTATTCTCTACAACAAAATGTGTTTCTTAGTTGTTACAAATTCAATTTAATTGTTCATGTGTAAATAACAAAGAGAAAAATAAAAAACTTAACTCAAAAGAGATCAACATGTTATATAGATTAGATTAGATTTTTTACTATAAATTTAAATGGCTATTCGTTGTATGATAGGAATTTTATTTGTAAACGATTGGGGAACTGGCTTGAATGGTTAAGTTCTTTGAGTTTCATGCTAAATTTCTCAAGGTCGATCTATGAGCCATTTTCTTTTAAAAAATTTAAATGGCTATTCGTTATATGATAGGAAGTTTATTCGTAAAAGATTGAAAATCTAGCTTGAATTGTTGAGTTCTTCGAGTTTCATGCTAAATCTCTCAAGGTCGATCTCTGAGTCCATTTCTTTTGTTATATGCTCTACTCAATATCCATATTAAACCAAGCACCATAATCAAAGCTAACAAATTTACACTATATAAAAACTTTTTATTAAAAAAATAAAAAATAATATAACATAGATAAATAAACAAAATAAAAAAATAAAAACCTATATAACACAATGACACATCCCATATTAGTAAACATATTTTACATTTATGTGAAAGATCGAAAATAACAAATCAAGTGTTAGACGGCAATGTTGGACATCATCTAGAGGATATTTTAATTTTTTTTTATAGCTTCTAAATGTAAGAGAACCAATCTCTTTATGGAGTTGAGTTAAGTTTTGATGGAGTGAGTGTGTCTGTATGCACAGACTAAATGTATGAACTGTATGAACAGTTAACAGACTAAATGTGGTTTTTTAAGTGCAATTTTATATAATAGGGAAAATTTTATGCATGTAATTAATCGTTTTATAATGAAAAACAATAATTAGAAAAAATAATTTGAATAAGCTTCCAGGTGGGAGCATTGTTTCATTTTCCAATCAAGACTAAATATGGAGTCGAATCCCTCCACTTAATGTCATATATGTGTCATAAATGGAAATATGAGTTTATTTTCTTTCATTAAATATGCTTGCATTTAGAGTACTTATTTATTATGATTAAGAGCTCATTAACATATACACCATTTATGAGGAAAGGTGGTAAGAGAGTTCTAATGTTTTATCTCTTTTCCATGTTTACATAATGTATATAAGTTGAAATATGTAACCTTCCTAATTTCTCATGTAAATAGAATAATATGTTTTCCATGCAATATTATTAATATGTTTTAATTATTAATTCCTATTTAATAAATGTGAATAAGTCATTGTAAGAAAATTTAAAAGAATCTTTTGTTTTTAAAAAGATCTTTTTTTATAATATTCTTTATAAGATAGAATTAGTATAAACAAGAGAAAGAAGCATAAGAAATGTAGTCTTGAGAATTATTGTAATAAAGCTTCACTTTATTGGAGGTTTCAGCTTTAAAGAAGCAAGTAAACATTGCTTTCTTTTAATAAAAATATTATTTATGGTATTACTCTCTCAATATTTTATTGTTCTATTGATATTTTCTTAATATTCTTGTTTTTATATAATATATTACATTTGATAACTTACAGTTAGAAACAAAATTATGGATTTATAAAAGAACCATTATCATTGAATTACATCTGATACCTTACAGTTAGAAACCAAGTTATGGATTTATAAAGGAACCATTGGCATTGGATTGTTATGATATCCATAAGTAACAAGTACATATGTATAGCAATAGGTGTACTCAATATAAGAAATGGATCCGTTAATATAGTTGAGAGAAGCCATGCATTTTCCATGTTATAATAAATGTCATTCCTATGAACTATAAAATTATATAAATACAAGTTGTCTTTTCATAAAAATAAGATTTATATTTTTCTAAAAAACCTCAAAGGCACTTCATTAAATACATTTTTACATTTTTAATGAATGGTCAAAACTGGATAAATCTTTATTGAATTACCATTACATAAATCCCCAAAGGCACTTCATTAAATGCATGTTTACTAAATGGCCAAAACAAGATAAATCTTTCTTGAATTACCATTATATATAGCCACCAATGAATACACAAACCACTATAGACTATTATTTGTCAATAAAAAAATAATAAAAAATAAAGACACTTCATTAAATAATTTTTTACTAAATGGCCAAAACTGGATAAATCTTGCTTGAATTACCATTACATAAATCCCCAAAGGCACTTCATTAAATACATGTTTACTAAATGGCCAAAATTGGATAAATCTTGCTAGAATTACCATTATATATAGCCACCAATGAATACACAAACCACAAACCACTATAGACTATTACTTGTCAATAAAAAGGTAATAAAAGAGACGAATATCATTAGTTTCGTCCTTTCTCTTTACTTGTAATATATATTTGGTTAAGATTTCTAGTCCAGATATGTATCTTTCTAATAGGATGTTTTTTCATATATTTCTAACACATTAACTTAGAAAATATGGAATTTTTCTCTCCTCAATCATATTTGAAATTGTATTTTTGTTAAAGAGAATCTCACTTATGAATAAGTAAGATCTTTCACTGATCTTATTCAGTTAGTGATAGATTGTAGGATAGACAATAATATGTTTTTCCATTAGATTTAGCATGATTGATCTTAATACATGAAATGAGGAGGAATGGCTCTTACCTTTTCTCGACGGTTGTCCTTGTGTAATCCCAGTTGAGGTAGCTCTAGATCCTATCACCTACTTCCTCCACACAATAAGACAACAAATATTGATCTCAATCCTCTTCAAGCAATAGGAATATCGAAAAACACCTATATCTAATATGATCTACTCAATAAAGAACAAATTTGCCATTAATTTGTCTTTAACTTGTACATAGAATTTAATACAACAAATAATGGAGGAGAAAAGCATATAGATCTATATTAAAAAATCAAGAACCATTACATCAATAAAGTTTTTACCTCGAGTTCCCGACTGAAGGATCTTCCTGGCTCCAAGCTCCCAATGCTCTTCCTTGGCTACTCCAAAATCCCTCTATATTTCACTAGCATATTAATGAATCTCAAACTCTAGCTTTCTCCTCCATTTCTCCCCCTTATCTGCTTGATTTGGCCTCTTCTTATGGGAATTTAGAAGAGCTTGGAGATAGGCTTCATGTCATGTGAATTAGGTGGATATAAGTCATGGATAGGCTTAATGGCATGTGAAATAAGAAATTACAAGTCATGCACAAGTTTCAAGCTCAATAATGAGATTTTTCCAACCTATTATAAGATTTTTCTCTATCACGAGCTTTCTACTCTAGTTCCATGCTCAATTATGAGATTTTTCCAACTCAATATGAAATTTATCTTCAATTATGAATTTTTTTCTCAATTATGAAATAATTCTTATTTCATAATTATGAAATTGTGACAAAATAATTATTTTCTTGTGAATTAATTATGATAATTTTACTCAATTATGTAATTTCAGCCTCATAATAATAACATCCTTGCAAAAACTATGGTAGAAAATACAAGTATAATATATTCCCCCTAATGTATGAGGTCAAAAGAGGAATAGATGGCCGAATTACATTCTAAAAAATCATGGTGATGAGTGGTGTAAGGAAGGAGCTCATAGATCAAGAAACCATTCAATACCTACAATCAGTCGCCAACCAAATATATATAGATCATCCCTGAGGTAGGCATACCCATTCTCTAAAGAGAAACAAAGCATGGATTCCAACGCAATACATTGTGAGTCCATGAAATTAAATGAAAGACCATGGGCACGAAAAAGTACATAGTGGATCCATGTCATCAAAGAGATCATATCCACGAGAAAATAAAATGTGGATATATGTCATAGTTTACATCAAAGTACTCATACAAAGTGATATACTCCATAGCAACTTGGGAGGGGTAGCAAGAATGAGTGATGCCCCCTAGGCTCAAGGTATTCACCCCAACCTCGATGGTATGATTCTACATCATGTGAATAGATGAGTTGATGTCGATCATGGTATAAATTGTATCATTACCGGTCATTTAAGAATACTGTTAACAAACACAATGGGACCCACTGATGATGAAAATGGACCCCAAGGTACCGAGTACAATATGAGTGTGAATAGAGGATATGAAGTTGAAAAATCATATAATAAATCAATAAGGAGTCAATGATGTAAACCCATTGTTGATTGTGATGAATCCTACCACTGAGGACTACAACCTTCAAGGTACTAGTTAGTTTCTAGATCCCTCTCCTAGATAATGTGTTGAATTCAATAGGAAGAGACCCGTCTAAGGAAGGCCTTAATGTATCCCTGTTATAGAATATTTCCCCTATGAATGGGTGAAATATCCCTTGGATATATAGAGCCCTATTTTCCAAGAAAAAAAAAACGGACACTAACATTCATTTAGATCTATTCTTTATGTCTATAGGCATATAAGATAGAAGAAAGAAGTGTGACTTACTCATTTTCGACTGTTCTCCTCACTAATCTTCAATCTTTGGTCATGTTGTCCAAGCTTCTATCATGCTAAAGAAAGCTTGCAAGGAACAAAAAAACACCTTCTACTCCTACAATATATCATTAGACAAGAGAATATCTATCTATATAGACATACATGTATTAACAACAGTATGAAGGAAATAGGTGAAGTTATATATGATGAAAACATGGGAAGTTACAATCTTGCTACACTACCATTCTTCCAATCTAGTCTTCAAATGCACTCTAAAGTTGTCTCTCTTGATATCATAAGTATCATATGAACACTTTCTCCTCCCCCACCTTTTTCACCTTGGAATTCCCTCATTATATAGAATTTGGAGGCTTTAACACCATGGAGGAAATCACTCACTAGATCCAGTAAATTGGGATCTCCAAGATTTTTAGGGAGAAAATATCTCCCAACGATTTTAAGGAGGAAATATCTCTCAAGATCCATAAAATTAGGATATTGGTTTGAGAAAATATCTCAACTTATCCTTGAGATTAGGAAACTAGATTTGAGGTGGATTCTCACACTAATTTAATTTCTTTTTTTCAATAAAAATGAATAATAAATGTACACATAGTATTTTGACCTTCATATGATAAATTTATCCTCCAACATGTTTAGGGACTATGACAAACACTCCCTCACTAAAGTGTGACAAATAGGTGTGTAACAGATGCCCCCTAAAGTGTGAGGTCATAAGAGAAACTAATGGCCAAAACACTTTATAAAAATATGTGCATCAAGGAACTGGAATAGGGAAGTTGAGTGGAAGCTACGAGAAAACATAAAACAATAGACATATATCATCCTTGATGTGGGCATACCCATACTTGGATAAACTGACTCAAAACATGGTCATCGACTAATACACTATGGATCAATGAAAATATTGATTAAAAATATGGCCACCAAAAATACAATGTGTATCCATACCTCCATGACCCAATCAAGTCGTATCCATGAAAACATACACAATGGAGCTATGGATTGACAACAACATAGCCATGGACAAATACAAAGTGGATCTATGTAACGGTATATATATCAGTGAGATTACCAGCATGATGACCATATTGGGGTCTACAAAGTACTTGAATAATCTCCATTGCAACCCAGGTAAGGGTTTCCCAGGGTCTTTACCTCGATTTCAAAATGGTGTGATTCTAACCATGTCAATAGATGTGTTGATGTCAAACATTGTATAAACCACTTGATTATTGGTCATTGATGCATACCATTAACAAGTGTGAGGGAAATCACCAATGATGAAAATGACTCCCAAGGTACCCTTGTACATTCCTACGAATGTGAATAAATGAGATGAAGTCAAAAATTCGTGGAATCATTCGATAAGAGGCCAATGATGTAAACCTATTGTCGAAAGTGAGGAGACCTTCCATTGAGGCATGTAGGTTCAAAGGTACTAACTGGTTTCTAAGTCTAACTCATGAATAATGTGTTGAAGTCGATAGGAGAAGACTCCTCAAAGGAGGGGGCCATGATGTATATCCCATCATTAACATGAAAATAACACAGGAAAGTGATGTAATATGATGGATCAAATGAGAACATACTAACATAAGGATGAGGATGAGAGTCAACAATACTGCAAGATGGTTGATTAAGGTTGAAACTTTCCTTGAAATTTGTGAGACACAAAAAATGACTTGGAAGCAGGGACTCGATGAGTACCAAGAACATAATGTGACACTAATCAAAGAACTCTTCAGCTGGAATGAAAAAGTATAACGACACATAGAATTGGTATGAATCATAGACAAGTAGATTACCCAATTGTAAGATGAGACACAAATAGGTGCCATGTTCAAGGGAGACATTGAACAACTGCCATAACATTTTCCATAAACTTAACCCACTTCCTTCAATTTCCCCCCACCATGAATGATGAGTACCTATTTGTTTTTTAACAAGATTGAGGAGGATAACAAATGCTCGGTATCGATCATCTTCTATGAGTCCCTCGTCACATGTTTAAGGAACCTGAAGAAGGATGGGTTCAGTCCCATACATATCATATGGGTCCTTAGATGCATAATTTTATGAGCTCAAATAAGGTAAGCTCAACAATCTTTTCATGTTTAGAGAGTCTGAAAATATATTAAAGAATACTCCAATGCCATTCTTTTTCGCAAATTTAATCCACCGAGCCCAAAAAAGTGAAAACAATACAAGGGAGAACTCTTCTAGTCGATATTGATTAGATTATTCCTTTTTATTAGTTAGTATTACAAGTCTGAGAAAGGGGTAAAATACCACTCAGAATATGAATCTTATTAGTTTAACGAGCTCAAGGAACGATGAAGTATGCTTGCAATATGATTCATTTTTTAATGAGCTTGAAACAAAAAATGAATTGTGCTTGGGATCAATTTTAATTTTGATGAGCTTGAAATCGAGGATAAACTATGCTCGGTGTAATACCCAAGAACGAGACTCTTCCCAAAATGATGTCCAGAGGTTGGGATGTTGATCGATACCTAGTGGCAGGTTTTTTCCCAGAGGTTGGTACTTTACCCCAACATCATCATAAAATGTTGGTGGCTTAACTCCAGTATGATGTCCAAAGTCTGGAGACATACCCCCCAAGCTTTGTTTTGTCCGCCAAATCTTCTTCTGCACTCGCTTAGACTCCTAGTTAATAATAGGAATAATTTCACTAGAGAGGGAGGAAGAAAGAGGATCAACTGATATAGGTTGAGGAAGGGAAGGTCTAGGTACCAGATCTTTTGGAGGACAGGACTCTGTTGGACTAAGTGAAATGATATCATCTAGTGTTTCAGTGGAATATGGGCTAGGCACTACCCAAGGATCGAATTATTCAAAGGATCATGATTCATTACACCATAGATTTAATCATGTTTAATGTGGAAACCTCAAGTGGGAGATCGGGAGAAGGTAAGGGAAAAACTCCCATGGGTGAGGAATCCTTGAGGAGACCTACCCACACACTTTTCTACTTAATATTAGACTATCTAGGGGCACATCAACCACTTAAATGTCAATAGAAAATGAAATATTGAAAGAGACAGTAAGGTTGGAAACTGTGCCCAACAAACGCTTTAATGGTGGTAGGAGACTAGTGAAGTTTGAGAGAACCAATGGCTCTCCATAAAGACAAATACATGAAACATGTGGAATCTCCTTCATACAAAACAATGTGATGGATTGTTGGGCTCTAAATATGTCCTAAAAACAACCTCTATGCATCAACCAAAGGTAGGTGCTGGCACAAGTGTTTTACTTCTTGCCTACGTAGTTTCTTACCTTCCATTTTCAATACCTAGCCTCCAGAGATGCAGCACCTGTAAAGGAACACCAATCATAAATGGAACAACAATTGTTCTATTCAAAGGAACACCACGATCTGCAAAAGGAACATCAGTCGTTACATTGGGCCGAACTAATGTTGAATTAATTACATTATAGTATTTACCCAACTATCTAATTTGTCAACCTGGGGTTCGTAAATTGACAAAGCACACACAAAGTATATGCAA
>JZKD02S1889790.1:44359-58104 GCA_000966675.3 Picea glauca
GATTCAAAGTCTAGAGGTTCCCTTTATCCAGTATTTTAGCATGATTAAAGGGATAAAAAAATATATTAGCCTACAAGTAACTATCTCACCCTGACTTGACTTCAATAGTATTCATTGGATTATCTTTAATAAAGAGTAACATATGAGTATATGAACACTCTCTGTGATGGCCACACTAGGAAAAATTTTATGGAAGAGGATGTATCAGTACCCTAAGGTAACTTTAGGTCATTCTCTTATGGACAAACTCAGACAGAATTATACATTTGGATCATTCTAAATAAATAATGTGCGTACATAAGTTTATTTTCCCTTCAGACAAATATTTATAGACATTCAAATAAGAGAATATACCTTCCAACCCAATACCATCACAGCCTGTAAAAAGGTTTTCAGACAAGCCTCCCCTGTCACTGTGCAAAAGCACACTTTAATAAAAAAAACTGAAATAGGTTACTATGGACAAGAATCCTCTGATGGAAAAAATGTTTAAGAGACTAACCTGCCGGGATACTGAACAAGTCTGCTAGCAGTGGGTACCAGTTTGTGGTATGACTAGGCAAACCCATCAGGGTACTAAACATGCCTGTTGGCAATGGGGCATTCTGCCCGGGGAAGGGATGTATCTCACCAATTATCACAACTACCCCACCGGAGTACTGAACAGGCTTGTTGGCAGTGGGTTTTGGTTGAAAAATGTCTTATCTATACTTGTCTGATTGAAAAATTGACTTTTTTCATCTAAAAAATGAATGTTGCAAGCAAGGCCACTGTTGACATTTATAATATACAAACTCCATATTAACAAACAAGATAATTACTACAAGCAAATGTCCATTTGAGAATTAACCTAAGTCAACTTTACCGGTCTGACATCTAAAGCCTACAATACCTAAGAAGGAAAATTATTAAGAGTGGAGCCCTGACTAGGGAGTCTAATCTTCTTATACTATGAAATTGATCCATAACATCTAATGATACTAAATCTTTGAAGCAAGTTAGGTTGGATCTTTTCTTCTGGCAAAGATATAAAAACCTCTTTGTTTTCATGGTTGAATGCTACCCTTGTCAATAAGTCATCAAAAGAAAGGCAATTTCAATTTCTTAGGCATGTGATCATATGCTAGGTGATAAATGTACTTTTGGAATTTGATCTGGTTTCTTTTCTCTTATCAATTTTCATCCATTGTGATTCAGGGTGTTGAAACTTCTTGCATAAGGATATGCAACATCCTTAGCATGGGGAAGGGTCAAGAGCTCTTTTAGGACTCTTTTTTAGACTCACATCTCATTTTCAGAAACCATCATGTTCACCTTACAACCCTGTAGAAACAGACACAAAAGAAGACAAGCATAGAATAAAGAAGTTTCATGAAGTACAAGAAATTCGAGTACCAAGCTTCCAGAAAACTCCAACCTAAAAAGATGAACTCTGAAAATCTACAAGATTCAAATACAAAGGCAGTTGCATATGCTATGGGTATTGATTATACAATGGTAAAATCAAAGGTAACGTGGTATTATTTATTTTCCTTTGCTTATAAAACTACAATAGGTATGAAAATGTATACTAGATCTTATGACCTTAGTGTTAAAACCAAGCATCTAAATTTCACTTCCCTCATACCCATATACTTAACCTTAATTAATCCTCTCATCACATAAGAACGTGAAAATGATTGAGGGAAAAATCACATCACAAATGTGAATATGGAGCATGTCTAGTAATGATGAGCCATGAATGTGCTTCATCCTTAATCAAATCACAAGCTTATTTTGTGTCATGAGCCATGATTCAACATCAAATTCATAGCTCAGAGGTACAATCACCTATTCCAAACAACAATGATGCTTCGACACCCACCGTTCCATCCCCATCATTACACTACCAGGCAGAAATGAAATGGATTATCTCGGTGGTGAAGCCATCTAGATGAGCCTCACCTTGTCTTAACTTTCCCTTGCAACATATTTTCACTGTTCGAATTATTGATTCCATCACCATATTTTTCTGTCGTTTCCAACCTTTCTCCAATTCTAAGATTAGTCCTCTTTGTGATCTCTAGTACCAAACCCTTACCTTCATAGCTGACTAAATCCTTGTGCCATAGCCTGATTTTTACTCACAGTTTATAAATATGGTTGTAAGTAGACATGAACCAATCTTCCAGATTTATAGGGAGATCGAGGAGTTCCAGCTATGTAGGAATAAGTATGTTAGAGCGGGATGGATGCCATTTTTGGAGAAATTCACAGGCTTTCATGAGAAGGTATCTCACACATTTATTTAGGGTTACGATGGAGAGATTGTGCACATAGGCAATCTGCAGCTAACAGTCAATGAAGCAACCTTAAGAGAAGCCACAAGATTACCTAGAAGAGGAGCCAAGTATTTCAAAGGACTAGGAATCAACAAGGAAGTGTGCCAACGATTTCTAAAGGAAGACCATCAACACCCTGATTGGAAAAAGGGGATTTCTAGGAACTATATCAAGGAAGAGTATCATCCAATGCTTGCTAGTCTTCAACGATTCCTTACTTGTGAGGGCAGGTATGTTGTAACCTTCCTATATCATCTTAGGTTTCTGTTACACTTTGAAGGAGGTCCTGAAATTGATTTCCCATATTTTTTATGGATGAGTCTGAACAAGATGGTAAGAGGTGTCAAATCCCTATCCAAAATTGAGAAGACTAGCATTTATCATCAAGGTCTTATTAAAATGTTAGTTATACATGAAATTAGGAAGCAAGGGATTAGCTGGAAAATCCTCATCACTCAACACCTTCCCACAGAAAACAAACCTATAGAGGGAGCCCATCCTGCTCCAGATAAAGATAAGGAACCTCAAGAGAAAAAGGGAAAGAAAGATAAGGCAACTCCATCATCCTCCAGAACAGTGAACCAAAAATATAAAGTGAGTAAACAAGCAGGGCCCTCTTCCACAGTCGATAAGATTTTTAAAAGTCAAGATTCAAATGGTAAATCCAAATTAGTGGAGGAGACCTCAACAATAGCACTTGAGGATAAGGGTCATAAGACAAAAACCGTGAGCAAAGATAATAATAGCTCAGAAAATAAAGATGAACAGTCTATAGAACAATCCCCTGTAACCATTCCACAAACAGAAAAGAAAAAAAAGAAGCTTGTGAGCACCTTTGATCCATTACCCTCTTGTAAAAGAACCATAAGGAGCATGGCAAAGAAAGGAAAATCAGTTTTCATCCCTCATACACATGAAGACCCAATAGATCTTACCTCCCCTTCTGAAGACCTATCAGTCCAAGATGACATCCCTATCTTGACTGAGGAACAAGTTACTATTACTTTATGTGGGATGAGGGAGGAAGTGGAGGAAAGAGGATACATCCAGCCAAAAACAATGAGGTCAACAAGGACCTTAACAAAATAACAGATGAAGAAAAAGATTGGGGAGCTGCAAAAGAAAAACTAGGAACTCAAACAAGAAGTGAAGGAATACCAACTACTGGATAGGTATATCAAAAAGGAAAACAAGCAACTGAAGGCAACCAACCAACAAATTTAAGATGACCATGAAGAGACTTATAATAAGCTCAAGAAGGCACTAAGACTCTTACAATACATTAGGGTCATAAAAATGGAGCTGAAAGCAGAAGCCTCAGCTATCAACATCATTGATCCACAAAAGTAAAGAATGGAGTCTAAAATTTTGAAAATTTTTGAGTTTGTTTTAGTTGCATGAGGACATGCAATGACTTTGGCATGGGGGAATATTGAGCCTCTAAATTGACATCCCCACTACCCTATTATACTCCTCATTTATACCTTTTTGTCCTACCTGAGCTTGGATAAATGACAAAGAACACTACCATTAGCCATTGATGAGGTCATAAGGTAAAGTATAACTGAATTCATGCATTTTCTGGTTTATTGAGCTAGGAGACTAGTTATTTCATGTACTAATATTTTGAATTTCCACATATAACCTTTGACCTCTAGATGAGTCCAACATTTTTGTATCAACTCAACCATCCAGTACTTATGCACCAGATTGCCACTGCCTGAATCCGGTACCAAGCGCACCTTCCATCTAGATCCGATACCAAATCATTCACTGTCACGATCCGGTACCAACAGTCGCAGAATGTTCTAGTCCGATACCAGCCACTCGCATGTTGTTCAGATCAGGTACCATCTACCGAATCTCACCTGTCATAATCCGGTACCAATACAGGAAGCAAAATATACCAAGTTTAGCCCTAGATCATGTCCAAGATAATTGTTGGATGTTTGTTGAATCATCAAAGTTTTAGCAAGGCTATGTTAAGTTAGTTTGTTTATTGCTTCATCCTCATACACTTCGTTTCATGAGGATGAAGCTTAAAATTTGTAACCGAATATATAAATTTGACAATTGACTGATCTGCTAAAGATTTCACCTCCTTGTGTTTCACGACTAAAACTGTTTAAATAGTCATGGAAAGGATGGTGGAAGTAGTAGGGAGATAGCATAACACAACATGTGAAGCAACATTACATACGGTAGAATACATTCTGAGTCGAATTTTAATAGAAGGATGTCATTTATTTCCATGTCTTGATCGTTTATGAATGAATGTGAGTTGAGTTGTTAGCATAGCTTAATTCTATGTTTTGAAGTTTGAGTAAGAGTAATGTGTGGATTGAAATCAAGATTACTGTAGACTTCAGTCATTGACCTATTGAAATGGAAAGGGCCCACCTTCCAACAAAGGTCAACATCTTCATAGATTAGTATTAACATTTGATTTTAGTAGCATAATCGTGAGATTAGCTGAATCATAATTCTTTCAGATGATAGCAATATAGTTTAGACTAGGATTTTGATTATATGATTGCTTAGAGATCTTTACTTACTCTATTTTGCATATGTTCTATTTCTATTCTTATGAATTTGATTTTTCCTAATGGACGTGTATGTTGATAGCTTTGGTCAAACGTATTTGGAAAAGAACTAGTGAAGTTCACAATAGAATATTGTGAACCACAACATACTCAGTATATTGATTATTGAACTGCCCATGCTATGTCTTGATGATTGATGCGTGATTTCTTTTATGTCTTGATGATTGATGTGTGATTCCCTTTTCAGAGTGTGATTTCATGATTAGCTTCCTGGGTCAGATAGAAGAGTTGATCTATCAAAAGAACTCCATCTCATACTTGCATGTGTCTTAATGGAGTAGATAGCCTTTCTATGAAAGACAACCAAAGTATGTTTTCATTTGCTAGTTTTCTTTATTTCCAGCATACATAATCTATAATAGTTCTATACTCATGACATTAGAATTACCTTTCTTATGGTGTCTTGTAACTTTGTTGATTACGAAACCCAGATTGATAATTAATGAGTGCATTATACTGAACATATAAGTAGCACAATAGTAAGTTTACTTAGTCTCTAGTGATGATCTTAGAATAGGATCGAAAATGTTGAGCAGGAAAAACTAAATGCAATTTCCCCTGTTTCAATTCATTTTCTAGTACATATATTAATCATATTTTATAAGCCATGGTTGTTGTACATGATGATTTACAAGTTTATTTTCTTTGTTGGCATTATTTTATTGAGTTTTCTAGGCTATAGAGTTGTCTAGAGACGATACAAAACATTGGGTGATAGTTGGGAGAAATATGAGCTTGGAATCATGTTCCTCAAGCTCAATTACCTATAAATTGATTGTCCATAAGAATACTCAATTTCCAATTCATGGTTGATACATTTTATTTAAAGTTGATGGAATTTTAATTAAAGGACAATTTTTTTAATGGTAGTAGAAGAAATTTGAACCAATGTATCGTGCACAGAAGGAAAATCCAAGTTTCAAATCACATTCTTCATACTAATTTATCCCCAAATCAACTAGCTATATGCCTCATATTCCATTTCTACCTAGGTTATTTATCTTAATGATGGGAATTTACTAAAAGTAACATTCATTGATGGAAAATAGCAGTTGATGTATTAAGCACCTTTTCTTTAGTTGCAAGTGAATGGAAGTTTCTAGGATGACCTTGTGCATGTGTAGGAAGGAAAGAAATATCACATATCTCTTTTTCTTCAATTACTTTACATCAATTTTAATCCCTTTCAGTTAACCAAGTGATTTCTAACTTTTTACCTAGTTATATATGTTGTTTTTTATTTTTAATTCATTTAATGAATTATCAATGCTGCCAAGGTAATGTATATTCCTATATCTTGTGAACATTGTAGTCAGAGTGTGCCTTTTCACTATTATATTACACTTACAAATTTTTTTGTATGCAAGGAATCCAACAAAAAAAAAACATTAGGAGTGGGGATGAAGGAGAATGAACATGGGATCAAAGTGCCAATGTAGCTTCACTCAATTGCAAGAAGTAAGAAGGAAATCCCAACCAAATAAAATGAGGANCTTGACTGAGGAACAAGTTACTATTACTTTATGTGGGATGAGGGAGGAAGTGGAGGAAAGAGGATACATCCAGCCAAAAACAATGAGGTCAACAAGGACCTTAACAAAATAACAGATGAAGAAAAAGATTGGGGAGCTGCAAAAGAAAAACTAGGAACTCAAACAAGAAGTGAAGGAATACCAACTACTGGATAGGTATATCAAAAAGGAAAACAAGCAACTGAAGGCAACCAACCAACAAATTTAAGATGACCATGAAGAGACTTATAATAAGCTCAAGAAGGCACTAAGACTCTTACAATACATTAGGGTCATAAAAATGGAGCTGAAAGCAGAAGCCTCAGCTATCAACATCATTGATCCACAAAAGTAAAGAATGGAGTCTAAAATTTTGAAAATTTTTGAGTTTGTTTTAGTTGCATGAGGACATGCAATGACTTTGGCATGGGGGAATATTGAGCCTCTAAATTGACATCCCCACTACCCTATTATACTCCTCATTTATACCTTTTTGTCCTACCTGAGCTTGGATAAATGACAAAGAACACTACCATTAGCCATTGATGAGGTCATAAGGTAAAGTATAACTGAATTCATGCATTTTCTGGTTTATTGAGCTAGGAGACTAGTTATTTCATGTACTAATATTTTGAATTTCCACATATAACCTTTGACCTCTAGATGAGTCCAACATTTTTGTATCAACTCAACCATCCAGTACTTATGCACCAGATTGCCACTGCCTGAATCCGGTACCAAGCGCACCTTCCATCTAGATCCGATACCAAATCATTCACTGTCACGATCCGGTACCAACAGTCGCAGAATGTTCTAGTCCGATACCAGCCACTCGCATGTTGTTCAGATCAGGTACCATCTACCGAATCTCACCTGTCATAATCCGGTACCAATACAGGAAGCAAAATATACCAAGTTTAGCCCTAGATCATGTCCAAGATAATTGTTGGATGTTTGTTGAATCATCAAAGTTTTAGCAAGGCTATGTTAAGTTAGTTTGTTTATTGCTTCATCCTCATACACTTCGTTTCATGAGGATGAAGCTTAAAATTTGTAACCGAATATATAAATTTGACAATTGACTGATCTGCTAAAGATTTCACCTCCTTGTGTTTCACGACTAAAACTGTTTAAATAGTCATGGAAAGGATGGTGGAAGTAGTAGGGAGATAGCATAACACAACATGTGAAGAAACATTACATACGGTAGAATACATTCTGAGTCAAATTTTAATAGAAGGATGTCATTTATTTCCATGTCTTGATCGTTTATGAATGAATGTGAGTTGATTTGTTAGCATAGCTTAATTCTATGTTTTGAAGTTTGAGTAAGAGTAATGTGTGGATTGAAATCAAGCTTACTGTAGACTTCAGTCATTGACCTATTGAAATGGAAAGGGCCCACCTTCCAACAAAGGTCAACATCTTCATAGATTAGTATTAAAATTTGATTTTAGTAGCATAATTGTGAGATTAGCTTAATCATAATTCTTTCAGATGATAGCAATATAGTTTAGACTAGGATTTTGATTATATGATTTCTTAGAGATCTTTACTTACTCTGTTTTGCATATGTTCTATTTCTATTCTTATGAATTTGATTTTTCCTAATGGACGTGTATGTTGATAGTTGTGGTCAAATGTATTTGGAAAAGAACTAGTGAAGTTCACAATAGAATATTGTGAACCACAACATACTCAGTATATTGATTATTGAACTGCCCATGCTATGTCTTGATGATTGATGCGTGATTTCTTTTATGTCTTGATGATTGATGTGTGATTCCCTTTTCAGAGTGTGATTTCATGATTAGCTTCCTGGGTCAGATAGAAGAGTTGATCTATCAAAAGAACTCCATCTCATACTTGCATGTGTCTTAATGGAGTAGATAGCCTTTCTATGAAAGACAACCAAAGTATGTTTTCATTTGCTAGTTTTCTTTATTTCCAGCATACATAATCTATAATAGTTCTATACTCATGACATTAGAATTACCTTTCTTATGGTGTCTTGTAACTTTGTTGATTACGAAACCCAGATTGATAATTAATGAGTGCATTATACTGAACATATAAGTAGCACAATAGTAAGTTTACTTAGTCTCTAGTGATGATCTTAGAATAGGATCGAAAATGTTGAGCAGGAAAAACTAAATGCAATTTCCCCTGTTTCAATTCATTTTCTAGTACATATATTAATCATATTTTATAAGCCATGGTTGTTGTACATGATGATTTACAAGTTTATTTTCTTTGTTGGCATTATTTTATTGAGTTTTCTAGGCTATAGAGTTGTCTAGAGACGATACAAAACATTGGGTGATAGTTGGGAGAAATATGAGCTTGGAATCATGTTCCTCAAGCTCAATTACCTATAAATTGATTGTCCATAAGAATACTCAATTTCCAATTCATGGTTGATACATTTTATTTAAAGTTGATGGAATTTTAATTAAAGGACAATTTTTTTAATGGTAGTAGAAGAAATTTGAACCAATGTATCGTGCACAGAAGGAAAATCCAAGTTTCAAATCACATTCTTCATACTAATTTATCCCCAAATCAACTAGCTATATGCCTCATATTCCATTTCTACCTAGGTTATTTATCTTAATGATGGGAATTTACTAAAAGTAACATTCATTGATGGAAAATAGCAGTTGATGTATTAAGCACCTTTTCTTTAGTTGCAAGTGAATGGAAGTTTCTAGGATGACCTTGTGCATGTGTAGGAAGGAAAGAAATATCACATATCTCTTTTTCTTCAATTACTTTACATCAATTTTAATCCCTTTCAGTTAACCAAGTGATTTCTAACTTTTTACCTAGTTATATATGTTGTTTTTTATTTTTAATTCATTTAATGAATTATCAATGCTGCCAAGGTAATGTATATTCCTATATCTTGTGAACATTGTAGTCAGAGTGTGCCTTTTCACTATTATATTACACTTACAAATTTTTTTGTATGCAAGGAATCCAACAAAAAAAAAACATTAGGAGTGGGGATGAAGGAGAATGAACATGGGATCAAAGTGCCAATGTAGCTTCACTCAATTGCAAGAAGTAAGAAGGAAATCCCAACCAAATAAAATGAGGAAGGATGTGAAGTGGTTTTCCCAATGCAAGAGAAGATCTATTTGTAAATCAATCCCCATGCTCGAATAAGAATGAAGGAGAGAGGATGATAAACAATGTTTCTAGCTATGCAATGAATGCAGAGGAAACACAATTTATAGCTAAATACAAATGCAAGGCATGATTGAAAATGAAAGCACTGGAAGTATTCTAGAAGGAATGAGGAAGCATACATCTAAATGATGGGATTGAATGTCTTGGATAGCGTTATTTTTGGAAGTCTCACATGAGTGAATAAAAATATTGTAATTTCTTAATTTTATATAAGTTTATTCTCACATGCTAGTGGAATAGTCAAAGTCAAGATAAGACAAAATTTTAGTGAGTTGGCACTACGAAATATCAAGAACCATCTAACGTAGTTGAAGAGTCAAGAATATGGAAGGCTAATAGCCATGAACTAAACTTATAAGTAGAACCATTTCCTTTAAGAAAAGGGTTCTCTTTTGGCATTGTAATGTATCTTCCTACGTTAATAACAAGATTGGTGTTATTTAGTGTGTTGATACTCTTGTAGAGATGTGTTTGGTCTTGGGGATATTCTTTCATTTCTCAATTCTCTTTGTTTTTATTGGCGTGAACCTTCTAACCGCTTTTGAGGAAAATACCCTACAATACTAGTCTATACTACAGCGTACCAATGACTGTATAGAAACAAATTCACAACAAGCAGATGCAACCAAGATATAATGATTGATTTCAAAAGAAATAACTAACTATTGGAAGAAAAGAAAGAATAACTCACCTGAAGTCATACGGTTGATGTCGTTCCCGATTTTCATAGTTTCATTGTTCCTTTCCAAAAACTTCTATGCAACCTGCAATAACCTTGAAGATGAAAGACTATACAGAGAGGTAGTTATACTAATAAATACCTATTATTATAATTAATTATATCAGTAAAACCTCAGCAACTATTATTCTACAAAATATATATGGAAAAATTGCAATCAAAACATTACAAATACAACATATTTCGAAGGAAAAAGTTTTTGTTTTATTCCGAAGTTAAGGTGGTTACAGTTTTAGACATGTCTTGTGCAATGTTTCCCTATTGATATAGATCCCATGTTCCTCCAAACTTTCTCCTACGATACAATATGGTATTGAATTTCGATCTATCATGGGCCCAAAGAGAATATAAGGGGAAAATATTGGCAAGATAATTTTACGATCATAAAGAGGGGTTGGAAACAAGGTCTTCCAGGTCAAACCAACAACAACGTGGATGTATAAGGGTTTACAGACTCAACAAGGTTATCCAAACATAGGTTTTATTAATGTATGCAAAGAACCATTACTTGTCATTACCTTTCTACAAGGACAAATGCTCCTTTTATATAGTCTCTAGTTCATTAGAGATGGTTGAGTATAGGTAAATGGAGTTAGGTAACTAACCAAACCCATATCTCAACATTTAATTTGGCATAAATATATTTTTTTAATCATTTTCTGACATGTACGTGATTGTCCCTTTAGTGGATCGCATGTACACAAGTATCGTAACTTTGAGGGNTGTGAGGTCAGAAGAGAAACTGATGGTCGAAATACATTATAATTCTTCAAAATAGAAGTGTGACAAGGTGGAAGTCCAATCTAAGTAAAACAACCAAACATAGAAATAATTTAGAATACTCAATCCCCAAGGTGGACATACCCATGCTCAGGTGTGATGATAAGAATGACCGCCAATCAAGTACACTGCAGATCCATGTAAAATGTATATATAGAAAGCAATGATCATGTCCACGAAAGAGATACACAACATATCTATGTCTCAAAATCAATGAAGGATATCTAGAGGCAAGATCTATAAATTGATCCTTCACGAGTACCGATGTGAGGAGTGGTACTATCCAATCACAACTTGGGAAGCAACATAAAGAGGATGATGCTACTACATTCCTGAGGTATTCAAATCAATAACTGTGGTACAATTCTACACTATGTGAATAAATGAGTTGAATTCAAACACATTGAGACACCATTTGATTACCAATCATTGATGTATATAGTTAACAAATGTGAGAAAACCCACCAATAATGATAATGGGTGTCAAGGTACCTAGTAAAATCTAACAAGTGTGACTAAGTTTTTGATGTCAAACACCTGGTAGAATATATCGATCAGGGGACATTGATGTATTCCCACTATAACTAGTGAGGGAACCTACCACTGATGATTACAATCCCCATGGTACTAATAATGACTCTAGATACCTATCCCAAAGAAATATGTGTTGAATTCAATATGAAGATATCCACTGGAAGGAGGGAATTAAGGCATCCCCCATCATCCAACACAAGGAGTAGAATAAGACCAAATATTTGGAAGGAATTGGGAGAAATATTCAAAGGAATACCACAAAGTATGTGTCCCGTGTGCACCAGATGTAAAGAGTGCACAAAGAAGACCCTCTAAATAACATCCAGTAATAAATATTGTCGAAAAAGGCGAGAAAACCACCAATGGGGACAGATTGAATCCAAGGTACTACATGAATCCCAATGTGAAAATAATGTTCTTTTCATCGAACAAAAGGGAAACCACTCAGTCAACGACCAATGATGGAATACCATATGCTTAGAATAAGGTAACCTATCAATGATGTAAATAGGCCCAGGGTGCAACTCTAGGTCAAAATATCAAAGAATGTTTTTGTAGTCAATAAGAGATTAACTTGCCAACAGGAAGTCAATGGGTACAATCCATACCAGCATAAGTATAGGACAAATATACTCTTGATTATGATATGTAATTGACATAGGGGAAGGTAAAATTTCAAAGTCAATGGATTTTTTAGAATGACCAACTCAGGATAGAACTTCCTATGGAAAAAAACATGAAACAATATGTGACTTAGGAAACATATACTGAAAATGAATATTAACATAAGTTTGTGATGCATGAGGAAATGACTGGATCTCCATAATAACTGGAAGAATAACCAGTGAGAGGAGCATAAACTCTATGTAACTGGATTAAATTCCTAAAGCCATACTAAACCTAAACTGTTGAGACTTAACTCAAAACTTTGTGCTTTTTTCAGAGGCGACCCAACAACTTCCAATAATGGTGAAGAAGTCTCATTCCCACACTCTTTTTTTTTATTTCATTTTTTTTCTTTTTCATATTATGAAATCCTGAAAAAAGAGTAAAATAATGATATAATATAATGGCGGAAATGAGTCTTGCAGAGAAAGAAAATAATTTCCAAGTGCAAGGAACATACCTATACTTAATTCAAGGAAACATGTGAAGGATATGGACACTCAGGGGGAATTGTCCTCAAGGAATAGAGTTTTCAAGTCAAAAAGGAAAAGATTTCAAGGCTAACAACTGATGAGAATGCATAAGAAAGAGGTTAAACAACAAAAATATTAAACCAACATTAAGCTCAAAAGTGGAAGCAGCGGAATGAAATATAATATCACAATTCAACACATAAATGAGGGATCCCTATAGGTATTGGCCAAAAAAATATTGAAAAGAATATACGGATTCAACACAAAGTCATGGCAGGACTAAACATGGATCTCAAGCCTATGAAATTACCTTAGAATGGGTTCCAAACTGCAAAAAGGGTTCTAACTAGGGCACCCATGAATGGTAGGCTATACCACGTGAATTAAAATAATTATAAACAACAAAGAAGGTTATGTGTCTCAAATCAGTGGGGTTGATCCTAAGGCCAAATAAACCAAGAAATGGATAATGAAAAATATGCATGGAGGGGAAAATTTAACCTATATTCCAATTTTGGGATCATTACCTATTAGAATAGATCTACACAACAAAAGGTTACCAAAGAAAATGTCTCCAAAGTCCTGTATATAACGCCAAAAACACTCACCCAAAAGTTAATAAGTCCAATATATAAACCTATTGTTTAGTTCTAATTGATGATGTCAATCAGAGTTCAATTTAATTGCCAACCCGGGAAGGTAAACTTAGAAGTGCCACCTATAGGTCTAGAAAGATTTCTAATTTGTCTGAGATCTTTGGTTCTTTTACAAGAACATATTCAACAAGATCTCTTCCAACAACTAAATAAAACTAGATCTAACATTCATCAAGATCCTAAGGTTCTCTTACAAGAACACTTGAATTTTAGGATCTCCTCCAATATTAGAACATCTAATAAAAACTTTGAAAGCTGAAATGAAACAAA
>JZKD02S1889801.1:17293-56223 GCA_000966675.3 Picea glauca
CCTTGGTTGGAAGAAAAAGGCCGAATCACCTCCCTCTGTCTCAGCTCTTCTCTAGAATCCTGAACCTAGTGAGGGAGTTCGATCAAGTCAAATTCTATCATGTGCTAAGAGGTCTTAATCAGCAAGCAGATTCTGAGGCAAATGTAGGCTCCTCCATGGAAAAAGGGGAAATCAAAATCAATGGAAGGGACTCTCTCTGCCCTATCCCGTAGTCTGCTGCAACTTGTCATTGACAGATCAATTCCTTTCCCCTCTTGAAAGGGGTTGTCACTTATGTTCTAGGAATCCAAGGAACCCTGTTTCAAAGGCAGTCCCCCTGTTGCAAAGAACTCTCGTGATCAAGGAAGGTAGGACAGGTAGCACAGTAAAGATACAGAGATCCCAGTTGTCAGGATCACTCTGCAATCACTCTCAGGCAAGCAGCGAGCTCGATTTAGCACTAAGTGGAAGCTGGAGACCATTAGGAGAACGGACGACTGGCAATCCTCTCTCTGCCAGGCTCATCCCCCCTGCTTCTGGAAACATCGAAACGCAGATTAGAAATGAAGGGCATCTGAGTAAATCTGGGAAGCAAGGTATAGCCTTAGGCAGAACAATCGAAGCTTGGCTCATTACGATCCAGTTGGTTTTAGTCAAGATGCAACAAATCTCAGGCCAGAAGATCGGAAGTCATAGCAGACTCCAAAAGATCAAAAACACTCAAGACATTCATGAGATTCTCTGCGCTGCGTATGGAGCTCTGAAGGCGCTGCGATTGGTTGCTGCTGTAGCTGCGTTTGGCTGTTGCTATTGCCTGACGAACTCGCCCTGTACGCCAGCTCTTTGGCTCTGTTCAGAAAAAGGCAACAGAACGTCAACGTCCAGACCTCTGTATCCAGGGAGATCTGTCCTGAACCAAGGCAGACAGGAATTGAAATGTTGGTAGACTCTATGTGATTGTAAATCTCGGGCAGTCTTTTTGCCAGTTTGAATAACAAAGACCCATAGCCGTTATAGTAAAAACAAAACATATTACAAAATTATCCCACGCAGGGGAGCGGACATTCCGTGTACACAGAAAGAAGTGTCGGGGGAGAAAATTGCCTTGTTGAGCCATAAGTCTTCAACTTTGTCATGGCGCAAGGTCATATATCTTCATGGTGCATGACATTGACACCTAGTTGAAATAGGTGGTCAATAGGTGTGAAGCCCTAACAACACAATTCCAAACCCCAGCTCCATACAAAAAAGGGTTTTCTCAATGCAATGTGAGTGCAAACAAAGATTCCCACATGCCCGACACCAAGGCCAATGTGGGAATACCTCCAGATGCTACAAAACATCAACATTTAAGACTAGCAACGTTGCATGAGAACTAATTCGATTCTATTGCATCGTATTGTATTCTTTCATCTTTGGATGATTTTCTCTTTCTAAGGTTAATGAAAATTACATTCCTCCAATCATTATTATTCTCTTCTCTTCTCTCAAATTGATAATTGTATTGGTTCTCAATTAGATTCTAGATCCTCTTGCAAGTTGTAGGTTGATCAACCAAATCCTACACTTTGTCCATATGAAGTTTGATGAGATTGGAACCACTCTCAAACATCCTAAAACAATTCATGGTAATGTTAAAAATTCAAGTAAAAGGATAAAAAAGGAAAGATAAAGGAGAATAACAACTTTTACTCTAAGAATCTAATATTACCAGTAATTACCATGGGAGAGGTTTCAAAACAATGCACTTCAGTAAAAATGGAGTGTGGGAGGGTCTCATTTTTGGAAGGGGACTTTCCTATTGCGTTTTTTTGCATTACCCCCCCAAAAAAAAGGAGACATGGGAAAACATTCCCCCTAGACTACCCACGTCTCAAGAGCATGGGAAGCATGAGGAGCACAACCCCTACCCTTGGGAATGCATCCTCATGTAACATCGATATTAAGCAATCAAACAAGACCATGTAAAAAGAATTCCTATGCTATTTGCACATTAGACATGGGCGGAAGCACAAGGATTAGAGAGAAATCATCCATACACAAGAGACAAAAATTATGTTCTGTAAAATTTTTATGATTGAGAAATTCTAAGGACAAATATCACTCCTCCCGGCAAATTACAAATTCAGCAAAATTTCCAGAAAAAACTTCCAACTTGCAAACTTGTTGTTGTACCTTGCTAATGTCACCTGTATGGCTATACAGACCTACTAACGTCACATGTACTGCTGATCTAGGTGGATATCGGTGGGCACCCACCTATTCCACTGGCTCAAAGAACAGTTTTCCATTTTGGCATTTTTTCTACATACTTTCGGGTCCTGAACTTTCGAGGTCGTTTTGGGGCCCTAAACGATGTTTTTTTACTATTCAAGGCCCAAGCGATTGCCTTAGGCTTTGGCCTAGGCCCGGTCGGAATGTGTTCTTCTCGGCTAGACCTTTTCGACGATGTATTGAGCGCCCCAAACAAAGATCGTATGCAAAAGTTACACCCTCTGGAAATTG
Source organism: Picea glauca (assembly GCA_000966675.3). NCBI lineage: Eukaryota > Viridiplantae > Streptophyta > Pinopsida > Pinales > Pinaceae > Picea > Picea glauca. The sequence goes on from JZKD02S1889801.1 coordinate 19,778, forward strand.
ACGTATCAACTACAACCATCAGGGCCCATAAACCTTTTGGTGTCTCATCTCCTGGGGTTAGGGTTTTGGATGTTTAGGGTTTTCTCATTTATGCTTTATGATAAAAAGGCCTTTGGAGCCTCATTGTACTCATCTTCTTGCGAATGAACATAGTCATCACATCTCTTCTCAGAGATAAGCTGCCACCATTCGAGCAAGTTTGTTTCATTCTACATTTTTTTCAGTTTCAACATGTTCTCTTTATTAATAGAAGTCAATTTCCACTGTATCTCTGTGTGTTTCTTTGATATATGGGCCCGATCGGAATGTGTTCTTCTCGGCTAGACCTTTCCAACGATGTATCGAGTGCCCTAAATAGAGATCGTATGCAAAAGTTACGTCCTCGAGAAGTTGACGTATCAACTACCACCATCGAGGGCCCACAAACCTTTTGGTGTTTCATCTCCAAAGGTTAGGGTTTTAGATGTTTAGGATTTTCCCATTTATACTTTACAAAAAAAGGCCTTTGGAGCCTCATTATACTCATCTTCTTGCAAATGAGCGTAGCCGTCACATCTCTTCTCAGAGATAAGCTATCACCATTCAAGCAAGTTTGTTTCATTTTGCATTTTTACAGTTTCGACATGTCTCTTTATTAATAGAAGTCAATTTCCATTGTATCTCTGTGTGTTTCTTTGATTTATATGTATATTTCATTTCATTCCATTTATAAATCCGAATCAACGGTTGTACGGACCTATTGACGTCCCATGTACGAACCTGCTGACGTCGTCTATACAGTTGTACAGACTATATGGCCCACACATGCAGTTGAATCAATTGTTGCAATTCGCACATGCGGCTATTTTTGTCTCATGTACGGTCCATACGTGTGGTGCGAACTATATGGATCACACGTGCAGCCTATTTCTCTGCTTCCTCTCACACGTGCAACCTCTTCTCTCCTCGAAAAATCAGAAAACAGAAAACCAAAAACCCTAAGCCAAATTTGTCAAAGTGAAGAATTTTCTTTGCTGAAATTGCCACCACAATCTCGTTGACACAAGTGCTCACTCACTTATGTCAACTCCATAATGTCACAATGAGATGTGTTAAGTGTCTCCTCACATTGTCTCTCCTTTTATAGGAGTCTAATGAGTGAGTTTAGGAACCCCTTCTAAACTCAACATTAAATTAGAATTGTTTATTCCTCCATATGGGTGTGAAGCCCCAACATGTGGGTGTGAAACCCCAACAACAACAATTCCAAACCCCAACTCCATACAAAGGGGGTTTTCTCAATGGCCAACAGCAAGGCCAATGTGGGAATACCTCCAGATGCTACAAAACATCAACAAGGTTGTACTTGTTGAAGAGAAGAAGAGGAGACATCTTGCCTTGGAGGACATGCTTGTGTGATGCTAGTTTTTTGGAGCTCCTTGGTGTGAGCTAGGGATTTCATTGTTTTTCCTAGCTAGGGTTTTGGGGAGCTCGAGGATTGTACTAATCTTGCGATAAGGCTATGGTATGTACATGAACTTCATCTTTACGCGTATATATGAAGTTTTCAGCTGTCCAATACTTGTGTAATTGCAGATTTGATTTTCAGCCATCTATTTCTTCATTGTTTTGTAATTTACAGCACTTATATGTCTTGCTGATTTGACATACGTTAAGGCCAAAATTGTTAAATGATTTAACATTAATATTGAAGAAGATAGGGCAGGTTTGCTGCTGTATTTACAGCTGTCATAAAGTGAATTTTAGCTCTGTTTTATGCATGATAATCTTGCCCTAGACGGCTGAAACTTATTGGTACACTCTGGAATCTTTTCTCTTGAATTGCATAGTGAGTTGGGGCTATTAAGAGGTGAAATATTGCCCCTGTTGTTGCTGCTGTTTTGTCTATATTTCATAACAGACCTTAGGCTGAAAATTCACAAGGTTAAGATCCAGGAAACCTCTAGGAAAGAGGTGAAATTTCCAAATTATCCGATTTGCAAAATTTCTACATAAACAAACAAAACTTTTTTATATCCTCTCCACTAAATAGATCTTATTAAATGGTTTAACTTATTGTATTTTATACTTTATTTTTTAGCTTCTAAAAATTATTTTACACTATTAGATTGTGTTTTTTATTTTTACTAAACTACTTTTTTATCATTTCTGAACATTAATAAAATTATCTTATCTTATCCTATCTTATATGTTTATTATATATTTACTCACTTAATCTTCACAAATTGTTATCAATTTTGGTACAAGATATATTTAGCACCATCTATGACACTTGAAAACGTAGAAATATATCAATATTATTTATTGAGAGGGCAATGTCCGATTTTTTAAGTGCTATTATTTTTATCATCGGTATTTTCAAGGGCTCATCCTCTCTCAAGCCGCGCTGAAGTTTGCCTAATGGGCTTGAAACCTTTTTCGAAACAATTCGGAGAATCACTCGTGCTATTACCGCTGGCAAGAACACACTTGTGAGTGGGGCACTGGTCCAATGCATATCCTCCAAGACATTGCTGCAACGAAGCCACCTAATAAGTATAGGGCGTGTGTCGGAGCCATGAGTCTCGCCAATTAAAATTCATGAATAAAGAAAAAGTATTTGTTTTAGCCGAGAGGTTTAGGATCCCCGGTGAGGCTGATGGATTATAATCTGTCCACCAGGTCCCATTCTTGCTGTGATCTACTTTTCCTGAACGGCATAGGTAAAAATAATGAGGCAAGGTACAAGTCCCGTGCAATTTTGGCAGAATAGTTATTCCTGGCGCCTGGGACCTGATGCGAAGGAAATAAACGTAATGTGGTGCAGCTCCCGACCATGAGGCGCCCCGTGCCCTGGACTTTGAGATCTATGCATGGTTCGAATTTTGCTTTCTTTCAGGCAATTGAGAGGAGAGCGAACGGAGTGTTTGTATTTTATTTTATTTTAAATTGAAATTGAATTCGTTCAGCGACTGTTATAGTATGGGCTTTGTCACGCAGTATTGCATTTCCTTGGCAAAAAGGGAAAGGACTCCTCTGCGATTTGGATAGCTAGTTCAGTGCTCTTAATCCAAACTCCAAATACAATGAATGCAATTTTTAAAGGGAGATTGGATATGTGTTAGAAAATAATAATACTGACCTGCTTCTGCAGCGTAGTTCGGTGTGAAGGGATCGCCGTCGGTGTGAAGGCATTTCAAGGAGGAAATGACTGTGAATGGCATGAAAGGAACACCGATGAGCCATTGCAGACCGGTCTGCTGCTGCTTGCCATGTTGTTTAGACAGATTGTTACACAGGATCCGCAACACCTTCTCCTCCATTTCTCCACTTACCTTGTCCTCTACTCTGATTGTCCTGTTTTCCTCGAAAGTTTATATATTTGTTCCACGCTCTAATTTTGAAGATTAAAACAACATAGCCCTTATATTTTCGGCGATGTTAAAAGGCGTTTTATATTTAAAAAATAAATAACAGTTAATTTTTTTAATATTCATTCATCAAAGTCAGCTCACTCGATAATTAGGGTTATATCATAAATATAATAATAATGTTAAAAAAATTGGTATTCATCCATCAATCATGCAAGTTGTTTTTGGGTTTTATGATGCCATCATGGGCAATCGCAAATGCAAAATCAACTATATGGAAGTTTTGAATGATTTCTCCATAAGACGTTGTTTCTCCCAATCATTTACTATAAACAATGTTTGAGTTAGGATTAAGGCTTTAATTATAATAATAATAATAATCTATTTTTAAGGTCACGGCCAAGCCACACTAAATTGGTGTATGAGACCCTCTTGTTTGTGGGACAAGGGACTCCCCTCCGTCCAACAATGTCTACGGAGGTATACATACCCTACCCCCCTCTGGATTTGAACTTGTGACCTCTTAAGAAGAAACATATGTTCTTAACCATTAGGCCCACTCAAGTTGTATTGTCCTTCAATATATGAGAGATTAGTGGAGCTATGTGACTTGAAATAGTAATGTAAAAGTGCTTATATGAGATGCAAGATCTTAATTTGCATTGCATTGGAGGCAATTAACCATAAATAGAATGGGATGATGAACTTAAGTGACTAAGTGTAAACCCAATTCCAAACCCATAAACCAATGCACCAAGATTGTTTGATTGTACATATATGGTCACTACAAAAGAGTGAGATGGATCATTTCTTTATGAAACCATTTTCTCACTAACTATATGGACATTTTATATCTATAGTGTATGTTGAAGGTGTTATCACCTGCTAATTTGTATTAATTTTTTCCAAAGAGTCTTTTCTATGTGTTATTTTTCCACTCAGATTTTCAAATTTTTTCACCAGCTCCGTCAAGCTCCCATCACCTAAATCCTTCACTCCTCACCTTAATCCTTCACTCAACTGATCATCCAAAATAGTCATGTCCTCCATGAGTCAAAAATTTAGCGAATATCCCAAACCTATACCTAGCCTTAAAGCTTATCTAAATCCCTTAGTTACATCACTTCATTCATTTTTTACCCTTATTTTCATATTCCGGTTGAAAATAAAAAAATATCCATTTTATTAAGTACCCTTATCTTATCCACAAAGTCATGTGTTAAGCCTCATATGCCCAAAGTCCTTAGAAAATAGAAAAAAGGTTTATTATTATTAATATAAATATTTATATTAATATTTAATCCAATATTTAATTTATGGAATACGAATCTCAATTTATAATGTGGAAAAGTCAAAGGTTGGATGGAGGGTGCACATGGGATTGAAATATGGAGGAGGTTAATTATGTGAAGGTTGGTCGGGGAAAACTATTGTGGTTTCTTTTGTGGACACGTGTGTCCCATTTTTCTAGAAGTGCATTTCAACAACAATTATGGAATTTCTAATAAATGAAATGCCTCCTCACGGTGAAAAGGTTTTACAGATGTAAGATTTGGTTTTACAAATTAAAGAAATTAATGTTTATTTCCATGAAAAAGATTTAAATGGGAAGATCCACATGAATGAAGACTTGGATAATTCTTTATCCAAAGATTTACAAGAAGAAGATAAAAGGTATTTTACCAAAGACGATAAACTAGAAAAAACACACAGTAAATGTTTTTTACAGTGAAATGGTAACATTAAATGTTTTTTACAATGAAATGGTGAGTTGGGCAAAACAAGACATGGTTTTAAAGACCACGCGCATGAATTAAATTATGGAAATAAAATATTTGGGAATTATTTTTATTCGAACATATTATTCCCAAATGTTTAATGAGAATATGGATAAATGAACTAGATTTGAAAGAATATAAGTGACATTTCAAAGAGACCGTGGTAGAGGAAGGAGTTGGAGCGTCAGAGCAATCTGCAAGGATCATGGAACGTTTTTTTTTTTTAATGCCATTTATAATCATTGTAGAAACTGTAACATTTCATTTCAGTGATTGTAATTGGTTACACACTGAAGGAACTCGACTTGTATAAGTATTAGAGGTTCTGAGTGTATTAATGGTGGGCAGAAGTGCAAGGGCACAAATTCTGGTTGTTCTGAACTAAATTGTAAATTTCTGGAGATGAATTGAATACATTTGCAGAAGCTTTTGAATTCTCTATGAAAAGATTCTAATGGTGGTGATATGAGTTTTGTTTTCCCTCATTGTATGTATTTCTTGTATTCCATTTACATTGTCTTTTGTTTGAATTAGATAGTTAAAAGCCCAGAATTCATCTCTTGATGCTCTTGGTTGAAACAATTTAAACTGTGTGTATTTCTTCCTAACTACTTCAGAACTCATTTTCATAATGCTCTGATGTGGTTACTTGTTTTTCCCCTTTCCTCTTACACTCTACAAATTTCAATTTACAACTCAAATTCATTGCCTCATTTAGCCTTTATCCTCTGGAGAGTTCTACAAGCCAGTCAAGGTTTCCATTCAATTTCATAATTTTGACTCCATAACCCTGAGTGTCCCTCCTCTTCTTGGCCAACAACTTTATAAAACCCCCCCAAAACAAACCAAATCTAGCCATTGATTTCCATAGATATATCAAGTGACACGAGAGAGCCCTCTCTGAGTTGAGTAGGCTAGTGCCCAACTCTAAAGTAGGTTGAAACAGTTACCTCTGTCGTTTGTCTATCAGCTAGACAAAATTTACAGAGTGCTAACAGAAGGGCCTAAATTGGAATTGTGGTGTAGGAAGAAGGATTATTGGAGTTTGGAAAGATTATTTTTATCTCGAGAACAATAGTTAATAAGATGAGTTGTGGTTCCAAGTAAAAAAAAAATTGCTTCACATGCTTGTTATCCTAGTAATTATGTATGGTTGTGAAGTTTGGGGTTGTGGTATTTCTAGAGAAACTTGGAGGAAAATTGAGTAGATTCATAAGTATTTTATAATCAACAATCTTAAACTTAAAGGTAATACACCCTACCCTATCCTTCATTAGAGGTTGTTCTTCCACAAATTGAGATTAAGGCTATGATTCAAGTACTTATTATATAAGTTAGCTAACATGAAGAGAAAGCATTCTTATCACGAATTCAAACATTAATAAGAGTCGCTCAAGGATAAAGAGAGTGTGGAATGGAGATACTACTTATCAGCTCAATTGTTGGGTGGTAGTGAAAAATGATGTCCTTCAAGAAATTAACATCATTAATAAGACTCACATAACTAAATTCAAGGAGAAATTAAGGTGTTACAATGAAATTGAGATTAAGAAAAAGTTGATTTACTACAAGGAAACCATTAACTCCGATTTAAAAGATCAAAACTATCTTTTTGGTGTTGCTAGCTTCAAGAAGAAAATAAATGTTGAAAAATAAGAATGAACTTCATGAGTTTCGTAGTAAAATAAGGAGATGGACAAAACCTAAAACACTTGGGGATGAAAGCATTAGAAAAATAGGTGTGCTCGTTTCACCATAGACAATATAGCAATATTGTCACCCAACCATAGGCACAAAAGCCACCCCCGAGCACCTTAACCTTGACAGATAGAATAATTATGGAAGCAATCCAATAGCCAACCAAGGTAGCACACCTTTCTCCAAGGCTAGAGCACCAAGCAAGAATAACCAAAGACCAAGTAGAAAGTCCAAACCATACCTAAGAGAAAGTCCAAGCCAAAACTGAAATGCCAGTTGCAACAGCTGCAGCTGCAACTACAGTTCCTCTCCAAACTTACTCACCACTGGTCTTATACAGTTGTGAGAGTCTGTGTAACAAATGAGCTCTAGCACCCTCTATTTACACTAGTCTATCTCTCTTGATTGGGCCGACTTCTCTTTCTAGAGGCTAATAATTGAATATTAATATTCTCTTGAGTCAACTTGTCTCCTAGGGTTATTATCCAACGTTTTAGGGTTTCTCTTGCTTCCTAGAATATTCTAGTCTTGTCAGGGGTTACACGTGGAGGTCAATACCTCTTGTAGCTACCATAATATCAACACTCCCTCCTAGATATGGAGGTATTAAAGGCAATGGTCTTGAGCACAAACATACCATTCAACCGGTAGCATCATCATAGCCATACAGGCTATCTCATGATTGTTAGAATGTGCTCGTTTTACCATAGACAATATCACTATTGTCACCCAACCATAGGTCGAAGCCACCCTCCGAGCACCTTGACCTTGACAGAGAGAAAAGAATCCTGGTAGAAATCCAATAGCCAAGCAAGGCTAATGCACCAAGCAAGAAGTAACCAAAGCTAATCAAAAAATCCAACCCAAAAGATAGAAGCAATAGGCTTCAAAACTGGCGACAACACCTTCTCCAGAACTTGCGCACAAGACTGCCAGACTGTAGTGCACACAAGTGTCTCTCTGTAATTCTAAGAGTTGTGTGTAAAATGAGAACTGACGCCCTGTATTTATACTAGCTCTGGCAGGCTACCTGGGTCGACTTCTCATTATGGGTACTAATTAATTCATATTAATTATCTCTCTCAGCCGACATCTCTTCTAGGGTTACATTCACTTCTTTTCTTGCTTCCGGAATATTCTAATCTCGTCAAAGGTTCACAATGGAGTTTGATACCTCCCGAAGCTACCATAATATCAACACTCCCTCCTAGCTAGGGAGGTATAATTGATAATTGTCTTGAGCACAAACAGACCATTCAACTGGTAGCATCACGAGCACCGTCATTATTATCCAACTGGATAATCTCCATGACAATTGGCACAATGTCAACTGACAGAACACAACTATGTTTATCCATAGTAGTACATAACTACTCAATCTGTTATGCACAGTCACAATCAGTGGAACATATCCACCACAGTAGTATATCTCTATTGTCTGGAGACATGCAGTCTCCAACATATCAATTGATATCAACCTGCACAAAAACAATGTTATGATATAAACTGATTCATCTGGGCCATTCTTCCACTCACATCTGTGAGATCTGGAAGAGCATCTGCCCTCAGTGTAGAACATCAATGATGGGTTATTTGGACTATTCTTCTCAAGCAAGGAAGAATAATTGTCTCGATTTCTAAGCCTGGACCATTCCCTATCCCGGGCCATTCCTTCGGCACTAAACAAAGTGCAAACTGGAGAAAATGAGTCTGCCCTAGGGAATGCATGTCCCTGATTGTTGAACCTAGACCATTTACCTATCTGGGCCATTCCTCCGGCACTAAACAAAGTGCAACCTGGAGAGAATGAATCTTCCTTAGGGAATGACTGTCCGGACCATTTCCAAAGGAAATGATTGTCTTGCACCAACCTCCAAAATGGACCATTCTTGCTCACAATTGTGAGCTTCGAAAGAATGACTGTCCAATGAGGCGGACTAGTCTTCTTAAGTAACTCTCAAGAAGAGAGTCTGTCCTAGACCATTCCCCATGTTAACCACAATGGGAAATCGTTGTTTATGGTACATCAACAATCCATTGAATCATTTTCATTACAAAAATGATCGTTCGATCTAGACCATTTTCCGAACTAGAAAATGCTTGTCCGTCAGAAATCTTAACCACTTTCCGAACTAGAAAGAAACTGCCCAAGCATTTTTCAAACTTGAAAATGATTGTCCTTAATTCAATGATATGCCAGTGCTCCCTCCCAACCTGGAGAGTCATTTCTTCCCTTTCAGCTAAGGGAGTTATTTCCACGATCCCCAATTTGTCTTGAAAATATGCAAACTTTATTCTGGACAGAGTCTTTGTCAGGATATCTGTTGTCTGCTCATCTGTGGGGATATATTGGAGATTTACTTCTCCTTCCTAGAATTTATCTCGAATAAAGTAGTATTTGATCTCAATGTGTTTCGACCGTTCATGAAACACTGGGTGTTCTAATAGCCTTATACAACTCTGATTGTCACAGTGTATTATGGTCGAATCTGGAACTTGATCAAATAAATCAGAAATCAACTTTCTCAGCCATATTGCTTTTGTACATGCCTCACATGCTGCGATATATTATGTTTTTGTTGTGTTGAGTGCGACAAACTTTTGTTTCCTGTTGCCCCAAGATATCATAGTGGAGCCCAAGCTGAAACACATCCCTAAAGTACTCTTTCTGTCTTTTGCACTTCCCGCCCAATTTGAATCTGTGAATCCATGAAGTTGTATATCACTAGATGATGTATATCTTAAATCGTAGTTTAGTGTTCCACGGATATACCTTAGAACATGCTTTGCAGTTATCCAATGCTCATGTCTAGGTTCCACCTGGAACTGGCTTAGTGTGTTCACGACAAAGCCAATATCTGGTCGAGTATTTACCAGATACATCAATGACCCAATCAATTGTCGATATAGTGATGGATCTACTGAATCAGAATCAGAATCTCTTATTTTTCTTATATCTGTGGTCATAGGAGTGTCCATGGATTTGCAATCCATCATTCCAAACTTCTGAAGAATCTTTATTGCATATTTTCCTTGTCCAAGGAATACTTCACCATGCTTTCTCCATACTTCCAGTCCCAAGTAATAATGCATGAAACCAAGATCTTTCATATCAAACTCAGAAGCTAGTTCCTTTTTGCACTAGATGATGAGAGACTCTTCACCTGTTAGGAATATATCGTCAACATATAGTAGTAGAATCACAGGTGCATTGTTCACGACTTTGTAGTAAAGATTTGGATCTGCATTACTTTTGGAGAAACCAAGTCTCATTAGATAGTTGTCTATTCTGGCATACCAAGCTCTTGGAGCTTGCTTGAGTCCATATAACGCTTTCTTTAGTCTACAAACATGAGTGTCTCTGGAATGTACTTCAAACCCTTTAGGTTGTTCAATATATACTTCTTCTTCGATTGCTCCATTGAGGAAAGTTGTCTTTACATCCATCTGATGTAAACTCCATCCCATGGAAGCGGTAAGAGACATGATAGCTCTAATGGAAGTATATCTAGCAACCGGAGAAAATGTTTCGTCATAGTCTTCTCCCTCCTTCTGGGAGAATCCTCTAGCTACGAACCTTGCCTTATATCTATCCACGCTTCAATCTGTTGCATGTTTGATCTTATATACCCATTTTGAAGTTACTACTGATTTTTCTTTAGGTCTATGCACAATTTCCCATACATCATTTTCATGATGGACTCGTGTTCCTCTGTCGTGGCTTCTTTCCATTGTTTCTTATGAGCTGCCTCTTCAAATGTGGTAGGTTCTTCATCTATAAGCTCTTTCATACATGCTGCATAGCTGGAGAATCTTTTGGGCTTCTTACTTTTTTTGAAGGTCCCACTTGGGGCCTTGAGTCTTTCTGCTTCTTGTAGGGTTGCTTAAAGCCAAGCTAGCCATTTCTTGATCTTAGTTATAGTTTTTGAATCAGTGGTCTCACATGGTTGCATCGGATGATCAAGTTGTTCCTTTTCTTCATTTTGGTTTTCTGGAAGACATGTTCCTTCTTCAATAGGCTCTTCATACTCTTCTTCTTCTATAGTTTCTTCTATGGATTTCTTGAAAGCCATCTTTTCATTGAAGGTCACGTCTCTGCTGACTTCAATATTATGTTGTTCCAGGATATAGATTCTATAAGCCTTGGATGATTCACTATATCCCACGAGTATGCCCTTCTTTCCTGAGGATTCTAATTTATTCCTTTTGTCCTTGGGAATGTGAGAGTAAACATGACATCCAAATATTCTTAGGTTTTCCACATTAGGTTTCTTACCTAAGAAAGCTTCTTCTGGAGTCATATCCTTCAATATGCGGTGAGGAATTATGTTCTGAACATATATTGTTGGCATGGTTGCTTCTCCCCATAAGAACATAGATAAACCTTGATCGTTTAGTAGTGCCTTTATGGTTTCTTCAATAGATCTATTCTTCCTTTCTGCTACACCATTTTGTTGAGGATTATGAGGAACAGTCAGCTCCCTCCTAATCCCTGCTAATTTGCAAAAGGAAATGAATACCTTTCATGTGTATTCTCCTACATTATATGTTCTCGGGGTTTTGATTTTCTTGTTTGTGAGGTTCTCTATTTCTGCTTTGAATTCTTGAAACTTGTTGAATACTTTGTCCTTTGTCTTCAGGGGATTTAACCAAGTCTTTCTTGAGTAATCATCTATGAAGATTACGTAGTAAAGAGAACCTCCTAGAGATTTGACTGACATCAGACCGCAAACATCTGAGTGTATTAAATCTAGAATCTCTTTAGATATATTGTTACTGCTTGGGAATGGTTTCTTGATATTCTTTCCAAGAGCGCATCCTTTGCAAATTCCTTCATGTGTAGACTGCAATTTTGGTATTCATTCAACCATCTTTTTTAGAAAAGGTAATGCTTGATAGTTAATATGAGTGTACCTTATGTGCCAAAGTTCATTGGGATTGACTTCATCATGTACAAGAGCTTCTTCATTTTGTTCTAGTAGTCTGTATAGATTTCCTTCATGGATTCCAATAACCCTAGTGTTCTCTATGATGGAGTCTTTATGCCAAGATAACACTTTCCATCTACGAAAGCTATTATGTTTCCTTTTCCTAGGCAAGATATGGATACAAGATTCTTTTCTAAACCAGGTACATATAAGACATTTCTCAAATGAACATTGCTACTTGTTTTCAACTTGATGGAGGCTTGTCCAAATCCTTCAACTGGGTAAGTGCTTTTGTCTCCAAGCTCTACCTTGTACGATGTCTTCTTCTCATTTATATTTGAGAGTCTGGCTTGATCTCCCATCATATGCCTAGAAGCTCCACTATAAATTATCCACATGTCATCTTCAATCATTCCTGTGAGTGTTGAGTAGTGTAGATGACCAATGTTTTCACCCATGACTTTGGTTGACTGGTGACTAGTCATGCCTTGATCCAAAATTTCAACTTTGACGTTTCTACCTTCTGAGAGTGCCAAGAGGTGCGTTGGACTAGGGTGCACTTGAATACCTTCTTCTTGAGCGAGATGTTCCATTGCAAGGTGTTGGATCGGGGTTTAGGGTTTCTGCAATTGCTCCTGCTAGTAACCCTAGCAACAATGTCTTGGAATATGCTCCTGCTATTAAACCCTAGAGGCAGTTCTTCAACAAGCTTAGTATCCTAATGGCTATGCTTCCTTCCAGCGGTTAGACTGAATGAAGGAGGTGTGGGCCCATAACCTATTAGAATGTGCTCGTTTTACCATAAACAATATCACTATTGTCACCCAACCATAGGCCGAAGCCACCCTCCGAGCACCTTGACCTTGACAGAGAGAAGAATCCTGGTAGCAATCCAATAGCCAAGCAAGGCCAATGCACCAAGTAAGAAGTAACCAAAGTTGATCAAAGAGTCCAACCCAAAAGATAGAAGCAATAGGCTTCAAAACTAGTGGCAACACCTTCTCCGGAACTTGCGCACAAGACTACCATACTACAGTGCACACAATTGTCTCTTTGTAATTCTGAGAGTTGTGTGTAAAATGAGAACTAGTGCCCTGTATTTATACTGGCTCTGGCAAGCTACCTGGGTTTACTTCTCATTATGGGTACTAATTAATTCATATTAATTATCTCTCTCAGCTGACATCTCTTCTAGGGTTACATTCACTTCTTTTCTTGCTTCCAGAATATTCTAATATCGTCAAAGGTTCACAATGGAGGTTGATACCTCCCGAAGCTACCATAATATCAACAATGATCAAATCATGAGCACCATCATCACTATCAATATCATTTGATAACTTCAATTGCATCATCTATGTAAGCCATACTCCATCTGGGTAATCGGGCATGATGTTGAATAAGTCACTTACTTCACAGAGTGATACAAGAACCATTCTTCTAATTCATACATATGTCCTAGAAGAATAATTGTTCCAACAAATGTTGGAAGCCATGATATGGGATACAAGGAATATTCTTCTAATCTGAACATACATCCTAGAAGAATGACTATCCTGGACCATTTTCCACTGGGAGAATGTATGTCCATTAGCATACTGACTAACTGTCTAGCTAGTAATCATCTCCAACACTAGTGATAGTCTCCATGGAAATCATAAAAATGTCATTCAATAGAACACAATTGTGTCTATCCATAGTAGTACACAACTACTATCTAGTGGTACACAACCACACCTAGAAGCACACGACTACTAACCAATGACACATAGTCACAATCAGTGGAATACATCCACCACAGTGACATGCAACTACTATTCAGAGACATACAGTCTCCATAGCAATCATATCATTTGATATCAACCTACATAACAATATCATGATACAAACTAAGTCATATGGGCCATTCTTTCACTCACATCTGTGAGATCTAGAAGAGCATCTGCCCTCAGAAGGTAAAACATCAACCATGGGTTATTTGGATTGTTCTTCCACAACATAGAAGAATATTTGTCCCTCATTTCTAAGCCTAGACCATTCACCTAACTGAGCCATTCCTCTGGCACTAATCATAGTGTAACCTAGAGAGAATGAGTCTGTCGTAGGGAATGCATATCCTTGATTGTTGAACCTGGACAATTCACCTAACTGGGTTAGTCCTCTGGCACTAATCACACTGCAACCTGGAGAGAATGAGTCTTCTCTAGGGAATGATTGTCCAAACCATTTTTTATGGAAATGAGTGTCCTGCACCAACCTCCAAAACAGACCATTCTTCGAAACTGCTCACAACTATGAACTTCAAAAGAATGACTGCCCAGCAAGGCGAACCATTCTACTTAACCACTACTCAGGGTGACTGCCAAGAAGAATGATTGTCCTAGACCATTCTCCCACACTGGCCACAAAGGGAACCATTTTCTATCATACATCAACAATCTATCGGACCATTTTCATTACTAAAATGACTTTCCGATCTAGACCATTTTCCAAACTGGAAAATGCCTGTCCGTCATAAAATATCGAACCACTTTCCGAACTGGAAAGAAACTGCCCATCCTAGACCATTTTCCGAACTTGAAAATGGTTGTCCATAAATCAATAACATATTAGTTCTCCCTCCCAACCTGGGAGTAATCACTTCCTTTTCCAATAAGGAAGTCGTCTCCATGAGCCCCAGCTTGTCTCTTAAGTACACAAACTTTTTATCTTGGACATAGGCCTTAAAATATATGTTATCTGCTCATCTCTGGAGATATACTAGATAATTGCTTCTCTCTTCTGGACTTTATCATGGAGAATATAATGCTTGATTTCAATGTACTTCAGCTTGTCATGGAATGTCGGTTTCTCTGAAAGCTTCACATGGCTCTAATTATTACAATATATCATGGTCGAATTTAGCACCTGGTCAGACGGTCCATAAACCAACTTACAGAGCCACATTGCTTCTGTACAAGCATCACAAGTTGCAATATACTATGCTTCTATATTGTTGAGTGCAACATAATTCTATTTCTTGCTAGCCCATGGCATCGTGGAAAATCTCAAATTGAAACATATACAAGTAGCACTTCTTCTGTCATAGGAAGTTCTTGTTGCACATATTGTCATTGATGTTAGCAGTTGAAGTCATTGTGACTTGATGATGAGTTGTTATGATGAGTTTTCAGTGATGACAAACAAGGTGCAAAAGAACATTAATCAAAGCTCAGAAGAAATAGAGATGAACAAATCATAAGGAAGAACATTAATCGAATCTCAAAAGAGATGACACACATGAGTCATTCGATAAGGAATCAAACTAGATCGTGATCGTTGAAGGATGAATTTAGCAGAATGTTACAACAATCATCAGATATGGGAACTGTAGAGAAGGATCGTCGGATCAACACCCAATTAAGTATTGATCGTCAGATCATCACAAGTAAGATCTACGGTGGAGAGAAATTGTGGAGATCGGAGGCAAAACAAACATTTGTGCATGTTTAACCTCCACAATCCTCCTAGACCATCGATCTATAGATTCGATAAGATCAACGGTTGGCATTGATTCAACTAACAACGAGCAGTTTCCATTGCAGAACTCAACGACGGTTTTAAACATCGTGCTAGTTGGGACTTTGCAATCATCCTTGATCGTTGATCTACTCCATGATGAATCGTGACCCTTAGATCAAACACAGTGGAAGGATAGTGTAAGGTGTACTAAACAACCGACAACAATCAGTCATCATAGTATCATGACTTATTTGATAGGTAACCACTCCGGAGGGATTGAACTACCTTAGATTTCTAGTAACCCGAAGTCTCGAAATCCGAAGCTCCAAAGTAAGATCTAATCATCCGTCAAGAAGGAATATTCACGATCAAGATCCTAAAAAGCGCACAATGAGAAGACCATTAACAAAAAATTTTATTGAGGTTGCGTGGACCATCCACTCAACTGCAATTCAAAAATCGATCGTCCGGTCTACTTCGCCAAAATGCACTCTAGAGGGATTGAACCTCTCAGAGTTCAAGTAGATCGGAGCCTCAGAGTCACGAATGGCCGAAATGAATCTGGACCATTGATCTAAGAACTGATCACAGTCGTTGGATCAAGGATTCATATGAACCTACGATTGTTAACACATCAGGAGATCCACGTCAGCAAGGACACGTGGCACAATCATATGGTGACAAGTGTCTAGGTTCAAATGACACTTTAGGCTACGCAAATCACAAATCTAGGTGACATGTGGCAACCACTCAACTAGTGCCACATCAGTAGTGACGTCAGCAAGTTACGTCACTCTGGAGTATTTCCTTCAGGGGAAACCAACAACTGCCCAAAGCGTCGAAGAATGAAGTCACGAACCAACGTCGATCGTTGATCTAAGATCCTTCGGATTCTCACATGACCGTTGGATCAAAACGTAGTGGAAATATACGTAAGCGCTCCCATGTTGACCACTTCGGCACTGACCAACTCCAGAGGAAATTGAAGCAACAATTACCTGGACCTCCAAAGCCCCGGAGTCCCGAAGTAAATAGTGGTCGTCCATCTCAACCTTGGATTAAGTCATAGCCGTTGGAATAAGCAGTAAAAGGATAAGTAAGGATTGGATCTAGATTGTTGATTTGGTTCTAGGAATCACACCAACCATCAGATCAACCCTTGTGTTAGGTAACCACTTCGGGGAGTTGAAACTATGAAAGATTGGATGAGAGAGAAAATGCCCAAAGGTCGAAGTCCAAAGGACTAGGTTCCATCCCCCGGTCACGGGTTATAAACACATAAAGTTGTGAAGTGTTGGGAACATCTCTTAAATTAATAAGCCCATGGTTTTGCGCATATGTCACATGCAAATGGTTTGAAGGAAGCGCCTCTGTAGAATTCGATTTCTGCAATATTTGCAGAGACATGGAATCGATTTAAAAACAAAATCGATCCATATCTGTGATCAATTTATGAAAAGCACTCTCACTAAATTAAAAACCTTCACGATAATGTTTCAATAATAATAGAGATTATTGTTAATTTAAAATAAAGAGGTGCGATGGTCCAAACAAAGGGACACAATGCTTCATAGCTCACACGAGTTGGAAGATTATATAAACAAGAAATTATGGTGAGAAGAAAGTGTCTCTGTAGTCTAGATCAGAAGATCAAATAGAAGAAAATTCCAAGAAGAAGCACTGGTGATTCTTATGAAGTGAGGGTGGAAGGGAGGAGCACGAAATGATTCATATCCTTTACTAAATAAAGTGTAAATTAAGGGAGTTAGTGCTTCCTGGGGTTAGTGCCCTAAAGTTAAGGGAGTTAGTGCTTCCTGGGGTTGGTGCCCTAATGTTAAGGGAGTTTGTGCTTTCTAGGGTTGGTGCCCTAAAGATAAGGGAGTTTGTGCTTCCTAGGGTTGGTGCCCTAAAGACAAGGGAGTTGGTGCTTCCTAAGGTTGGTGCCCTAAAGACAAGGGGGTTGGTGCTTCCTAGGTTTGGTGCCTTGGAAAAGGGGATTGGTGTCTCCTAGAGTTGGTGCTCTAAAAAGGATTGGTGTCCTTCACTATTTCTTTATAAAACCTTGTAATTTTTGTTAATTATATATTTATAATTGATTTTAAATACAATTCCATTATTGATTTGCTGTGGTAAATAATAAAATATCAAAGTAAATGCTAATTGTTGAAAAAGGGAAATATCGATTCACCCCCCCTCTCAGTATTTCCAACAATTGCTATCAAAGTGAGTACCTTCAGCACAATCTAGCAACTGGAAGGTAGATCCTGAAGATGGATCAACAAGAGGGAATGTCTAACAACAAATCACCATTGTTCAATGGAGGTGGCTATGCTCTATGGAAAATAAGAATGAAAAACTTCTTGTTGGCTCTTGGTTTTGATATCTCGCAATCTATTGTAGATGGTTACACTACACCAACTACTCCACCCAAAAATGATGTAAGAAAGAAAATATGCAATGACAACTCAAAAGCATTTAATGCAATTCTAGGAGGATTGACAAATTCTATATGTGTGAAGGTTATGCATTGTAAGTCAACTAAAGAAATCTGGGAAAAATTGGAGGTTGGATATGAAGGAGATAACAAAGTCAGGGAAGCCAAACTACAGACCTGTAGAACTTAGTTTGAAAATATGAAAATGAAAGAAGAAGAGAACATCATTGAATACTTTCATAGGGTAGATGAAGTGGTTAATTCAATTAGAGCAACAGGAGAAGAACTTACAGATAAACCTATTGTGCAAAATATGCTAAGGTTATTACCTATGAGATATGATGCCAATATTTCTACAATTGAATATAGGACCGTTCTTGACACACTCATAGTTGATCAGTTTCATGGAATTTTTACAGCATATGAAATGAGAACAGGGAATGATAAACCATCAAAGGATGAAACAACCTTTAAGGCATCGAAAGCAAAGAAGAAACGTGAACATATGTCTCATGAAGATCAGTTAGACATATTCGATATAGAAGAGGCCAACTTTATAAAGAAACTCCAAAAAGGATTTGGAAAATATAAAGGAAAGTTACCTTTCAAAATTTTCAACCATGGCAGAATTGGACACTTTGCTAACAAATGCCCCTATCCCAAGCAGGAGGAAAATGATGAAGAAGTTCACAACCAGAAAAACCAATACAAGAAGAAATTTTATAAGAAAAATAAAAACTTCTACTCTAAAGAAGACATCATCTCTTCAGACATGAGTGAAGATGAAGATGAAGAGCTTCTATTTATGGGAATGAACACTCAAAATAACAATGTAGATGATGAAGAAAGCTATGAATTGGAAGGAGAAGTGAACCTCGAAGAAGAACTAATTAGTGCTCTGGAGGAACTAAGAAAGTATAAAAAGAAGAACAAGCTACTTAGGGCACAACTTCAAGAATTTGAAGAATCACATCAATCAAAAGAAATAGATGCATTAAGAACTATCAAAGAATCAGAGCAAATCATCAGTGCTTTAAAATCCCAGCTCCTGGAAGCTAATAAAAATTGAAAAAGTCATTTTAAAACAATTTAGTGATAAAAAACAAGTATGTGAGAAACTAGAAGCTGAGACTAAGCTGTTAAAAGGTGAACTTGAGAAAGAAAACAAGGTATTAAAATTTTAAAATAGTTCAAAAATATTGGATGAAATTCTTAGTAGTTAGAGGTCACCAAACAACAAGGCTGGTTTGGGATACACCCAAGACTCAACCACTACATCACAAGGATCAACCAAAAGGCTAATCAATTACACAGATGCTATAAAAATCTCCTTAAGAAGAGAAGATAATAAGGCATAAATGATACCATTGAAAATTGTTCCACAAAAACAAAAATCAACACTCCCTACTAGAATAAAAGATGACAAGAAAAATACAATCACTAGAAGAAATCCCCCTAATAATATCTATTTATTGGATACTGTTACTCTTGCAATAATTTTGGACATAAGGCAGTACACTACAAAGCTTATGGACAATACAATCGTAGAAATGTCCAAAGATATAAGAACAATAAGTACAACACAGAGAAGAGAAACTATAACTCATTTGCTCCTTTGCAAAAATTCAATATTGAATGTCAAAAATGAAACAACTATGATCATAAAACCAGAGAATTTAGATTACCAATGCAATCCTTAAAGATAGGAAACCCTAATAAACATAATAAGAAGATATGGAAAAGAAAAATTGAAGTACAAAGAAAGAAAGATGATGAATATATTGCTACTGAAATTGATGAAGTTAATAATAGGAGAATGGTGGGTAAAACTTCTAAAAAGGAATATAATAATCAAAGCTATGCATATAAAGTAGATCAAGCTCAAGACAAGAAAAATCCTAAAGAAAAATCTGACACAATTCCAGAACTTGATAATGTCATACAAGTCGATTATCCATTACCCAACAAATGGAAAATAAAAAAGGAAAATTCTCAAAACAAGGATAAAGAAGCTTCTGGTGCACAAAATAGTGACAATGATGATGAATCTTCAATAGTAGAACAACCAGAAGAATTGAGTGATGATGATCTAATAAATTTTCCAATGCTAATTTAATGATCCACTGAAACTGCTTCTCAAAAATATTTGAAACAAAGAAGGGAAGGAGAAATTAGGGAAGACTTAAAAATGGTTCATGTTGATACTCTTATAAGTATTGAAGCACAAAAAAATGAATAGATAGCTAGGGTCGTCGAAACCATCATGGTTTGATGGTATAACTCTATGCAGGTTCTGACATGGTTTATTGCAGGTCTTCATCTTGCCAGGAACAATGCAGGTTATGTATTCTCCCAGTAAAGTTATGTGATATGGTTATGCATTGGTCCTAAAGTGGTTATAAGTGGACAAACCCTAAATGGAAGTTAGTATGTGGGCAAGAAATGGAGTGAGTGGAAAAGTATAAATACAACTATGCTTGATTCATTTGTGAGAGAACGGGTAATGAGGATATTGAAGTGTAAGAAAACTTCGTGGTTTGGTTTCTGTGATGGTAGTGCTACAACAACTAAGGTAATGATGAAGATAGGCCAAGTACAAGTCTGAAAATGAAGGGAAAAGACTAGAAGTTGAAGTTTCAGGGACAATAATTGTGACAGAGGTTGTAGCAGGTACTGAGACAGTGACAAAGAAAATCTAGAGATGTATTGGCTGGTTGATGTGTGTTTGAGTTGGATGGAAAACTAGATCAATTCTAGTTGGATAGATTGCATTCTATCAACAAGCTGAGTCATGCGGCAAGCAGAGTATAAAAGTATCTCAGATGAATTTAGAGAATTATATAGTAGAGAAGCATCATGGATAGAGATGGGTAAATCTGGTTAGAGATCGATGAGAAGCAATGGACAGGTCCAAAGATCATTTGATAAGTATGAGCTACAGTTGCGCAGTGTTCCAGTAGGGAAGTAGTATCTACATCGACAATAGTATGTTGTATATAGTGGTATACATGGCATCTTGTAGAGATGATAGGGGGAGACACATTTTCAAGAAGAGCTACCCTTTTAGAAACAAACGGGGAGAGAAGTCAGAGGCATAGACAACATAATGATAGGGGGAGTCATTCAATTGAGGCAGGCAAAGAATGATTGCAGGGGGAGTTACCCGAGTTCAGATTTTGGTCAAAAACATACAAACAAACAAAGATTAATCATAGGGGGAGCAACCCTTTGCCATTGATGTCTAAGGGGGGGAGTAACTTCAGAGGAGAGAAGCATCATCATAGGGGGAGTTTTTGTATGAAGTTGGTGTGTTTCCATCAATGACAAAAGGGGAGATTGTTGGACATATTGTCATTGATGTCAACAGTCGAAGTCATTGTGATGTCATGATGAGTTGTTACGATGAATTGTCATTGATGACAAACAAGGTGCAGAAGAAGATTCATCAAAGCTCAAAATAAATAGCGATGAACATATGAGAAGGAAGAACATTAATCGAAGCTCAAAAGAGATGACACACAAGAGATGTTCGATAAGGTATCAGACTAGATCGTGATCGTCGAAGGATGAATTCAGCAGAATGCTACAACAATCGTTAGATCTGGGAAATGTAGAGAAGGACCATTAGATCAACACCCAATTAAGTCTTGACCATCATATTAGCACAAGTAAGATCCACGGTGGAGAGAAATTGCGGAGATCAGAGGCAAAACTAACATCTGCGCATGTTTAACCTCCGCAATCCTCTTAGACTGTTGATTTGTAGATTCAACAAGATCAACGTTTGGCATTGGTTCCACTACCAACGAGCAGTTTCCATTGCGAAACTCGATGATGGTTTAAAACATCATGCTAGTTGGGACTCTGCAATCATCATTGATCGTTGATCTACTCCAGGATGAATCATGACCCTTAGATCAAGCAGTGGAGGGATAGTGTAAGGTGTACTAAACAACCGACAACAAAGCAGTCGCCGTAGTATCATGACTTATTCGGCAGGTAACCACTACGGAGGGATTGAACTACCTCGGAGTTCTAGTAACCCGGAGTCCCGAAGAGCTAAAGCTGCAAAGTAAGATCTAACCGTCCGTCAAGAAGGAAGATTCACGGTCGAGATCCTAAAAAGAGCACAATGAGAAGACAATTAACAAAACACCTTGTTGAGGTTGCACAAACCATCCACTCAACTGCAGTTCAAAAATCGATCGTCTGATCTACTTCGACGAAATGAACTCCAAGGGGATTGAAGCTCTCAGAGTTCGAGTAGAATGGAGCCCCGAAGTCATGAATAGCCAAAATGAATCTGGACCATTGATCTAAGAACTGATCACAGTCGTTGGATCAAGGATTCATACGAACCTACGATCGTCAACACATCAGGAGATCCACGTCATTAAGAACACATGGCACAATCAGATGTTGACAAGTGTCTAGGTTCACATGACACTTTAGGTTATGTAAATCACGGATTTAGGTGATACGTGGCAGCTACTCAGCCAGTGCCACATCAACAATGATGTCAGCAAGTTGCATCATTCCGGGAGAATGTCCTTCGGGGGAAACCAACAACTTCCCGAAGCGTCAAAGCGCGGAGTCACGAACTAACGTCGATCGTTGATCTAAGATCCTCTGGATTCTCACATGACCATTGGATCAAAACATAGTGGAAATATATGTAATCACTCCCATGTTGACCACTTCGACGCTGACCAAATACAGAGGAAATTGAAGCAGCAATTACCTAGACTTCTGAAGCCCTGGAGTCCCGAAGTCCCAAAGTAAATAGTGGTCATCCATCTCAACCTTAGATTAATCCATAGCCACTGGATTACACAGTAAAAGGATAAGTAAGGATTGGATCTAGACTGTTGATTTGGTTCCAAGAATCACGCCAACCATTGGATCAACCCTTGTGAGAGGTAACCACTTGGGGGAGTTGAAACTTTGAAAGATTGGATGAGAGAGAAAACACATGAAGGCTGAAGTCCGGAGGACTAGGTTCCAACCCCCGGTCATGGGTTACAGACACATAAAGTCTTGAAGTGTTGGGAACATTGCTTAAATTAATAAGCCTGTGGTTTTGCGCATATGGTCACATGTAAATGGTTTGAAGGAAGCACCTCTGCAGAATTCGATTTCTGCAATATTTGCAGAGACATGGAATCGTGTTAAAAATGAAATTGATCCATATATGTGATTGAATTATGAAAAACATTGTCACTAAATTAAAAACCTTCAGGATAATGTTTGAACAATAATAGAGATTATTGTTAATTTAAAATGAAGAGGTGCAATGGTCCAAACAAAGGGACACAATGCTTCATAGCTCACACCAGTTGGAAGATTAAATAAATGAGAAAGAATGGTGAGAAGAAAACATCTCTGTAGTCCAGATCAAAATATCAAAACAAAAGCAGAGTCCAAGAAGAAGAACTAATGATTCTTATGAAGTGAGGGTGGAAGGGAAGAGCACAGAAGAATTCATATCCTTTACAAAGTAAAGTGTAAATGAAGGGAGTTGGTGCTTCTTGGGGTTGGTGCCCTAAAGTTAAGGGAGTTGGTGCTTCCTAGGGTTGGTTCCCTAAAGACAAGGGAGTTGGTGCTTCCTAGGGTTGGTTCCCGGGTTGGTTCCCTAAAGACAAGGGAGTTGGTGCTTCCTAGGGTTGGTGCCATGAAAAAGGGGATTGGTGTCTCCTAGAGTTGGTGCTCTAAAAAGGATTGGTGTCCTTCACTATTTCTTTATAAAACCTTGTAATATATGTTAACCATATATTTATAATTGATTTTAAATACAAGTCCATTGCTGATCTGTTGTGGTAAATAATAAAATATCAAAGAAATGATAATTGTTGAAAAAGGGCAATATTGATTCACCCCCCCTTCTCAGTATTTCCAATAGTTCTCACCACACTTCTGTTGTATATGAGATACTCTACATCAAGTTGCTTGAATCCAGACAAGGTCTTCTTCCATTTGCATATATGGGTCTCTTTCTGGTATACCTCAAAACCTTGAGATTGCTCTACATAAGCTTCTTTCTCAATTCGCTTTATTGGGAAGAACAATCTTTTACATGTAAATTTCAATCCATGGATATTGCAAGAGATATATATGGTTTACTGGAACAAGTTGTCGTCATAGTCTTCTCCTTCCTTCTAGAAGAACCTCTAGTTCTGAATCTCACAATGCTTTCCATTCATAGGTCTTTTTTACATTTTCTTACATACATTGTTCTTCATCACAACTTCCATTTCTTCTGCTTGATTGCTTCTAGTGGGTTCAAACCAAGCTAACAGTCTTATGATTCTTGGTATAATAACTAATTGTTCTGGATTTTCTATCTTTCTTGGAATCTTCATGTTCTTCCTCATGTTCCTCTTTAGCTTTTGGGTCCATGGAGTCTTCTATAGATTCCATGCCCTTTATTCATGAATATTCCAACTTCTTCTTTTCATCATAGGAACATGGATGTATATGGACAACCAAGGATACTTAAGGCTTCTTTTCGAAGAAAACTTCTTTTAGAGTCAAACTAAACACGTGTTGTTTATCATGGCTGCTACTTTCAATGGGGAACATGGATAGATAGTTCATAATCTTCACGGATTCTTCAATGGATCATATCATTTAGGATTAGCTCCCTCATAATCCTAGCTTTATGCACGAATACATGATTTTCTTTTGGAATTATGTAATCAACTCCCTCCATCTAAGAGAGTCCATGCTTTCGTTTGCATCCTTATTGTTTTCTACAAAGTGTCAAAAGTCTTATTCTAATTTCCTCTTGATTACTGACTTCTTTCTGATTTGACTCCTTCTAGGTCTCTTCAAGTTTGATTTTGATTTCGGCCTAGCTAGCAGTTGTTAATTATATAATAGATTCCCCATGAATTTGTCAATGTACTTCATCTTCTTGTAGTCATCATAATAACAATCCTTATCTTGTTATTCTTCCATAATTATTGTTTCATTGACCATCTTTTCTTCTAAGAAATAGATATGCATGATATGTACTCGAATTATGTAAACATGGTGTAAGTTTTAAACCTGTGAAGTAAAGCAATGCATATAGATTCTTAAGCAAAACATAAACTAATCAATGGCTCATACACATAGTACACAAAGATTTATACTAGAAACCCTCAACCGGGGAAAACCTTTCTTATTTTCATTATATCGAATTTCACCATTCACCATACAATATATACAATGTTTTTAGGTATTCCATAGATACCAAAACCCTAATCCCTTAATCCAGGATTAATTTAGAAAACCGCTAAAAATAGCAAAAACTGCCCAATTTTTTTTTTTCAAGGCACTGCCTCGAACACTGCACGTAACCAGGGGGGGCCATACCTGGCCCCCTTAGGACCCCCCTAGGAAGCGCCCGACGCACATGACTAAAGAGATCGTCAGACACAGTTGTCGAACTTGACGTGCCCACACACACACGTGCAAAGAATATAACATATACCCAACACATGGTATGTACAAGAACTATGTTATAGAAGAATATTGTTACCTTGACTAGAAGAAGAAATATGTTTTACCCTGCTTGACTTTCTTTGAGGGTTCCCTTTCTTTGGCAACTGTTGCTTCATACGTTTCCTTCCTTTCTTTAACTCAAGACTATGGTTCTTGTAGTGACCATATTTTTGACAGTTGAAGCATTGTATTTTTGACATATCCTTTTCTCGATTTGGTTTCTTCCTTAAACCAAACTTCCTCTTATTCATGAAATTCTTGAATTTTGTTGTGAAAGCTTGATCATCATACTTATTTTGGGATTTCTCTTTTGCGTTAATCATTGATTCTTCTTGTGCACAACAAGTCCAAAGTTCTTCAAATGTGGGATACTCCTTTCTTGTGTTCATGCTTGCGGCAAATGCATCCCATGTCTTGGGAAGGTCATTGAGTACTATATTTACTAGTTCCTTTTCTGAAATGATTTCTTCAATAGCTTGTATTTGATCTCTTAACTGAGAGATTCTTACAAAGTATGATGTTATGATGTCATCATCATTCATTTTCATGTCACGAAGCTCATTCTTTAGACTCATTACTTGTCCAATGTCTCTAACTGAGAAGAGGTTAGTTAGGGCATCATACATCTTCTTAGATGAGTCAAGATGAGAGATGTAGGGTATCAAGTGGTCTTTTACAAAGTCCACTATGATACTCATAGCATTGATTTCATTTTCCTTGAACTTGTCCATAACTGCAACATTATGAGGTTCCTTCTCTTTTCCTGTTTCAAATTGTGGTTCCATGATCTTGCCTTTCATGATATCCAACACTTTATTCTTAGAAAGGATGAGGTCAATCCTTGTCTTCCAGGCTCTGAAGTTAGAAGCCCCTTCTAACTTGTTTTCTGACTTCATAGAGTAGGTCATGACTGCTTTGACTTGGTCAACCTTTGACTTTGACCAAAAACTCAAACTTGACGTTTTGGCTTGCTAAGAGTACCAGGAGGTGTGCTAGGATAGGGCGCACTAGGCTATCTAGGAATTAGGTCAAGCTATTCACTTAAGGTGCCTTAACAAGAGGTTTAGGGTTTTGTTGCTACAACAAAACTTTGACTGCAACTACAACTGTAATTGAGCAAATCCTCCCAATATATCTTCCATTGGTTAGACTGTCCGAAGATAGTGTGGGCCCATAACCTGTTAGAAAAATAGGTGTGCTTGTTTCACCATAGAAAATATATCAATATTTTCACTCAACCATAGGCACAAAGGCCACCCCCGAGCACCTTAACCTTGACAGATAGAATAATTATGGAAGCAATCCAATAGCCAACCAAGGTAGCACACCTTTCTCCAAGGCTAGTGCACCAAGCAAGAATAACCAAAGACCAAGCAGAAAGTCCAAACCATAACCAAGAGAAAGTCCAAGCCAAAATCGAAATGCCAGTTGCAGCAGCTACAGTTCCTCTCCAAACATGTGTGCCACTGGTCTTATGCAGTTGTGAGAGTGTGTGTAACAAATGAGCTCTAGTACCCTCTATTTATACTAGTCTATCTCACTTGACTGGGCCGTCTTCTCTTTCTGAAGGCTCATAACTGAATATTAAATATTCTCTTGAGTCGACTTGTCTCCTAGGGTTATTATCCAACATTTTAGGGTTTCTCTTGCTTCCTGGAATATTCTAGTCTTGTCAGAGGTTACAAGTGGAGATTAATATCTCTCGGAGCTACCATAATATCAACAGAAATAATATGCAAAGTTTGTGAGTCTCACAAAGTAGAGGATGAAAAGTATTTTCTCTCGAAGTGCACAATGTACATGAATATTAAATCTCATTTTCAAAACGTGTTACACCACATGTTTACAACGTGTTAACGCATAGTACCAAAATGAGCTCGATAACTTTATTTCCAAGTTATTTGATTATAGAAAAAACATATTAAAACACATTAATTATTTTTTTTTATAAATTGTAGTAAACTGAAGGTTGGTCTTAATGGAAATATCCTCATCATCATCACCATTAAATATATTGGGCATTTTTGGTGTATAAACAACCCAATTGTGAGTTGTGTTAGTGCTTGTGGAAACTAGGATGACATCCCACTTTTTATGTATAAAATGCATATACACATTCTCTATTTATATTAATAGTTAAAGAAAGCATTTTATAGAGGGGAAAAAAAGAGCTGTTCAAAATGATGTGAAAAAGTCAATGTAACTCAAGTCATGGGAATGACACTAAATTTGAGCCCCCCCCAAAATATTTTATTTCAAAACCAAAATTGTGGAACCATTTCTAAGTGAATGATAAATGTCTATGCATGCTTGTATGATCAAGTCCATTAAATGAGGTATACCCAAATTGTTGACCTTAGGCACAATTAGTGAGGATAACTAATATCTTAGAGCTTGGTAATAGGTTAGCTAGGGAAAGCACCAACTTGATCCAATTTGGTCATGGGCACAAATGTGAGATTAACCTAGTCAACTTTGATCACCAAATTAGTCAAGAGCATCAATCCTTTGAGTTATAAGATCATTTTAATGTATACAAATGGTTTGTTGTTAAGGTGCCATGTTGAAAGGGGCAATGATTCTCATGCATGTTAGAGTGGTGATGAGAAGTGAAATTAGGTTGTGTAGAAGTCTATCATGATGTGTGATTGACTCTAGTCATGGTGTTTGGTTGCACTACAGACTGAAGGATGCCTAGACCACACCGAAAGTGTTGTGATGCACATGTATGTAATCCCCCAAGGCAACAATGGACCTCATTTCATCAAATGATAGAAATGCTTGTCCCCACGGTGTTTGAATTCTTTACTAAAGAATAAAGTTTTTGTGTTATCCAAAAGATGAAAACTTGTGTTTCACTTACTCAAGTGTGACGTACTTGGCTTATGAAATAAATTGACCCACTTTAATAATATTGAAGAGTTACGTAGCCCTATAGTGAGTGTGTTAGTTTGTCTTGTTAATGACATAATCATAACATTTAGGTACATCAAATTAAATATAAATGTTCATCGAAGGCTCTAGCTATGTTGTACTATGTTCAAGATTTAGAGGACTATTAGATTATTGGAATTCAACACTGAAAACTCATTTCATCCCATGGTATAATAGTAAGCCAAACTTAAAGGCNCGGGGCGCTGCCCCGAACACTGCACGTAACCAGGGGGGGCCATACCTGGGCCCCCTTAGGAAGCGCCCGACGCACATGACTAAAGAGATCGTCATACGCAGTTGTCGAACCTGACGTGCCCACATGTACACATGCAAAGAATATAACATATACCCAACACATGGTATGCACAAGAACTATGTTATAGAAGAATATTGTTACCTTGACTAGAAGAAGAAATATGTTTTACCTTGCTTGGCTTTCTTTGAGGGTTCCCTTTCTTCGACAACTGTTGCTTCATACGTTTCCTTCCTTTTCTTTAACTCAAGACTATGGTTCTTGTAGTGACCATATTTTTGGCAGTTGAAGCATTGTATTTTTGACATATCCTTTTCTCGATTTGGTTTCTTCCTTAAACCAAACTTCCTCTTATTCATGAAATTCTTGAATTTTGTTGTGAAAGCTTGATCATCATACTTATTTTGGGATTTCTCTTTTGCGTTAATCATTGATTCTTCTTGTGCACAACAAGTCCAAAGTTCTTCAAATGTGGGATACTCCTTTCTTGTGTTCATGCTTGCGGCAAATGCATCCCATGTCTTGGAAAGGTCATTGAGTACTATATTTACTAGTTCCTTTTCTGAAATGATTTCTTCAATAGCTTGTATTTGATCTCTTAACTGAGAGATTCTTACAAAGTATGATGTTATGATGTCATCATCATTCATTTTCATGTCACAAAGCTCATTCTTTAGACTCATTACTTGTCCAATGTCTCTAACTGAGAAGACGTTAGTTAGGGCATCATACATCTTCTTAGATGAGTCAAGATGAGAGATGTAGGGTATCAAGTGGTCTTTTACAGAGTCCACTATGATACTCATAGCGTTGATTTCATTTTCCTTGAACTTGTCCATAACTGCAACATTATGAGGTTCCTTCTCTTTTCATGTTTCAAATTGTGGTTCCATGATCTTGCCTTTCATGAAATCCAACACTTTATTCTTGGAAAGGATGAGGTCAATCCTTGTCTTCCAGACTCTGAAGTTAGAAGCCCCTTCTAACTTGTTTTCTGACTTCATAGAGTAGGTCATGACTGCTTTGACTTGGTCAACCTTTGACTTTGACCAAAAACTCAAACTTGACGTTTTGGCTTGCTAAGAGTACCAGGAGGTGTGCTAGGATAGGGCGCACTAGGCTATCTAGGAATTAGGTCAAGCTATTCACTTAAGGTGCCTTAACAAGAGGTTTAGGGTTTTGTTGCTACAACAAAACTTTGACTGCAACTACAACTGTAATTGAGCAAATCCTCCCAATATATCTTCCATTGGTTAGACTGTCCGAAGATAGTGTGGGCCCATAACCTGTTAGAAAAATAGGTGTGCTTGTTTCACCATAGAAAATATATCAATATTTTCACTCAACCATAGGCACAAAGGCCACCCCCGAGCACCTTAACCTTGACAGATAGAATAATTCTGGAAGCAATCCAATAACCAACCAAGGTAGCACACCTTTCTCCAAGGCTAGTGCACCAAGCAAGAATAACCAAAGACCAAGCAGAAAGTCCAAACCATAATCAAGAGAAAGTCCAAGCCAAAATCGAAATGCCAGTTGCAGCAACTACAATTCCTCTCCAAATATGTGTGCCACTGGTCTTATGCAGTTGTGAGAGTGTGTGTAACAAATGAGCTCTAGTACCCTCTATTTATACTAGTCTATCTCACTTGACTGGGCCGACTTCTCTTTCTGAAGGCTCATAACTGGATATTAAATATTCTCTTGAGTCGACTTGTCTCCTAGGGTTATTATCCAACATTTTAGGGTTTCTCTTGCTTCCTGGAATATTCTAGTCTTGTCAGAGGTTACACGTGGAGATTAATATCTCTCGGAGCTACCATAATATCAACAGAAAGAATATGCAAACTTTGTGAGTCTCACAAAGTAGAGGATGAAAAGTATTTTCTCTCGAAGTGCACAACGTACATGAATATTAAATCTCATTTTCAAAGCGTGTTACACCACATGTTTACAACGTGTTAACCCATAGTACCAAAATGAGCTCGATAACTTTATTTCCAAGTTATTTGATTATAGAAACAACATATTAAAACACATTAATTAACTTTTCTTTTATAAATTGTAGTAAACCGAAGGTTGGTCTTAATGGAAATATCCTCGTCATCATCACCATTAAATATATTGGTGTATAAACAACCCAATTGTGAGTTTTGTTAGTGCTTGTGGAAACTAGGATGACATCCCACTTTTTATGTATAAAATGCATATACACATTCACTATTTATATTAATAGTTAAAGAAAGCATTTTATCGAGGGGAAAAAAAGAGCTGTTGAAAATGATGTGAAAAAGTCAATGTAACTCAAGTCATGGGAATGACACTAAATTTGAGCCCCCCCAAAAATATTTTATTTCAAAACCAAAATTGTGGAACCATTTCTAAGTGAATGATAAATGTCTATGCATGCTTGTATGATCAAGTCCATTAAATGAGGTATACCCAAATTGTTGACCTTAGGCACAATTAGTGAGGATAACTAATATCTTAGAGCTTGGTAATAGGTTAGCTAGGGAAAGCACCAACTTGATCCAATTTGGTCATGGGCACAAATGTGAGATTAACCTAGTCAACTTTGATCACCAAATTAGTCAAGAGCATCAATCCTTTGAGTTATAAGATCATTTTAATGTATACAAATGGTTTGTTGTTAAGGTGCCATGTTGAAAGGGGCAATGATTCTCATGCATGTTAGAGTGGTGATGAGAAGTGAAATTAGGTTGTGTAGAAGTCTATCATGATGTGTGATTGACTCTAGTCATGGTGTTTGGTTGCACTACAGACTGAAGGATGCCTAGACCACACCGAAAGTGTTGTGATGCACATGTATGTAATCCCCCAAGGCAACAATGGACCTCATTTCATCAAATGATAGAAATGCTTGTCCCCACGGTGTTTGAATTCTTTACTAAAGAATAAAGTTTTTGTGTTATCCAAAAGATGAAAACTTGTGTTTCACTTACTCAAGTGTGACGTACTTGGCTTATGAAATAAATTGACCCACTTTAATAATATTGAAGAGTTACGTAGCCCTATAGTGAGTGTGTTAGTTTGTCTTGTTAATGACATAATCATAACATTTAGGTACATCAAATTAAATATAAATGTTCATCGAAGGCTCTAGCTATGTTGTACTATGTTCAAGATTTAGAGGACTATTAGATTATTGGAATTCAACACTGAAAACTCATTTCATCCCATGGTATAATAGTAAGCCAAACTTAAAGGCAATTATGCCACACTACGCAACGATGTTGTATGGACTACATCATAGTGGCTTGAGCTTATTATGTGAGCACCTAAACCTTTCCTTCTAGAAACAAAGTTGTATGTTATGCAATTCTTATCATGGTGTTGTTTATTTTTCTTCGAAGTTTGTCATATATTATCATCCACCTATCAATAAAGCACATTGTTTTGTTGATTTCATTATGCACAAAGGAAAAAATACATATAACTAGAGAAGCCAAATACACGATGTCCATAGGAACTATAGTTTTAAATGCAAAGTAGACTTCTAACATGCTATAATGTTTCATGTTGTGCAAATGCATATCATTCATAAATTTTATGTGGTTGTTAGTTTTAGGATGGAAGGTTCTAGACATGCCAAACCTTATGTCAAGTGTCTACCATGAATACTTTCATAAGTTAGAGATGAACTTAGGATTTTAGTCCTAGGCAATGGATGCAAGTAAGCCAAAATTGACATGGATGTGAGTGAGAAAATATTTAGTTTTGTTTTGAACCAAGGCAATCTTCTTACAAGGTACAAGGATCACCATCTTTGAGAATTAAACTACCACAACCAAGGTCACATCATGATTATGTTGCATGGTTGAGAGGTGTATAATTTTTTTATCAAGATAGATTCCCATGGGCATAAAGGAATGGGAAAGGATGTGTATAACCCTTGCCTCCCATTGATCACTTTTACAATGACATAATCAACACAACCATTTAGAAACTTGTCCATGTTGACATAGAGTTGTGCCCAATAAAATTACTTTTGCAAGACTTCCAAAGTCTCATGGATGCCAAAATGACATGCTAACTTAGAGTAGTGTACCTCTAAGATAAGTTTTTTATGCTCATGTTCATGGAACATGGAGTTTGTCAAGGCAAAAGAACAAGTTGTCATAAAAACAAAAATTTAGGCACGATGTTCACTAGAGAAGATCTATATAAACCTAAAGAAATGCTAGTCAATGTCCATGAAAATCTCATGTGTGATGTCCACAAGTTCCCAAAACAATGAGTAAAGCATGAACTAATGGTCGCCTCAAATAGTTAGTCATGCAATTTGAGGTGCCTCACCTACGCTTGAGCACCAAAACCCATATGGAACTATTGTAGATAGCTCATCCACTTAAACTAGCATGGATTTTGAAACTTTCTATGTGTTTTCATGCAAATTGCAAAGACTTGTGGTTAGAATATATGAAAATACCCTTACCCAATATGAATATCACCATTGTTTGATAACTTGGACAATGGTATAAAGTTGATCATGATTGTAGGTTCAATAATTATTAATGACATCATTGAATGATTAAGGATGGTATGCAACTGGGTGTCCATGTTATAAGAGATAAATACCAAGTGCATACTTTAAGGTGTTGATCTCGATATCAAAGGGCTATTGTAGATCAAGGAAGTGTAGGATTGTTGTAGAGCACAATTTGTGCTTTAATTTACTCAAATACTTGTTGCATTCCATTTGAATAATATTTTATAAGCATTGACATGAAAGAGATAGTGGGGAGGGTGTGCAATATGGGAGAATCCCAACCCAAATAGGATGTATAAATTCGCTAAACCCCAAAAAAATTACAACTCCATTAGGCTGGTCAAGTTAGGTTAGTTGAGTATGACTTGAACCTTCTTGGATCTACATACATTATTGTGTCAAGAATAATGAAACTAGGGTACTTAATGTGCCTCATGGTGAACACACACACATCCATGTTGGCAAAGAACTTGTATTCATGTAGGTTCTGTTATCACTCCATGAGTCTTTCCCTGACTGTGAAGGTAATGGGCCTAGTAACTTAAATGTTCAATAATGTATGGGAAATAGGATCAAGTCGGATGACTTAATATGTTTAAATTCATCTGTTTCTGAGTGAATGTGAACATATTAAGTCATCCGACTTGATCTTATTTCCCATACATTATTGAACATTTAAGTTACCAGGCTCATTCCCTTCACAGTCAGGGAAAGACTCCTGGAGTGATAACATGTTCTTCATCATTGTTGCAACAAGTCATAGGTTCTCTTTTGATGTTTTTCTAAAGCTCAACCCATTACCATGAAAAAACACAACAAAATTAATTGTGAAAGGTCATAGAACATCAATCACAAGGCACACACTACAAAGAAAATAAGGTTTATAAAGTCAATTATCCCTTATTTTCTCTAGTGGA
Source organism: Picea glauca (assembly GCA_000966675.3). Lineage (NCBI taxonomy): Eukaryota > Viridiplantae > Streptophyta > Pinopsida > Pinales > Pinaceae > Picea > Picea glauca. Next base: position 53,566 of record JZKD02S1889801.1, read on the forward strand.
GGTGGTCGGAAAAGATTTTTTTTTGTTCCACTCTTAGAAGATCGTGGAATGGATAAGGAGGGTGGAATATAAGAATAGGAGGCAGAGGGGGTTATGGATCTCAAATAGGACAAAGTGATTGATTTGATCCTCTCAATCGATGTCTATCATATGTTTTACAACATAGAGTTGTTGAATTGAATTTGAACATTTGAAGTAATGGATATATGGCAGTGAAAGATTTGTTGAACCTAAATATGAGAACTCATGCAGGAGTTCCCATTCACTCTCACACCATTGATGATATCATAGAGGCAATGAAAAAGATAATAATAAATCTTTGTTTTACCAGATGAAAAGGGTGTGCTCTTGATTAGAGAAAACCAAGGACATACCATGGAGTTGATAGACTCATAAGGGTAGTCGAAACCTATCATATATGTTGAAGAAGTTCCAATGTATGTGGTAGGCTACATAAATACAAGAATATAATTGTTGTTGAATCCTGTGAGCCTACTTTAATTTGTCAATTCAGGTGCATCAACTTCGAGGTATTGTGCACTATATATGAAACTACAAGGTTACTAGTTACTAAGATGTTGAATCTTATGAGCTTACTTTAATTTATCAATCCAAGTTCTTATTACTTAAGAATAGCTACTTTCCTTCAGTGGTAAGAACTGACATAATTATACATTGCATATTGGATGAAGAATTAATTCGATAGCAAACCATTGAAATCAAATCACAATTAACGGGTGGAAGGTGTTGGGGGGAGTCTTCACGATCCTGGAGGAAATTGAATAAATTTCTATGCCTAGGGACTTGGGAATGTCTCTAATAACATTATCGAGGCTTATTCTTTGTGGAGAGGTGTTTCTATAGCAAAAGAAGAAGGAATAACTAGACTTTTGATTCTATGGGATTCAATATTGGTAATCCTAATTGTGATCAACAAGTATGAGATGGGAAACAATGCTCTAAATGTTCTCATATCAAGGATACTCAATGTTATCTATGGCTTCAAAGAAGTATCCATTTTCCATATCAAATGAGAATTTAACTCCAAGACAGATTATTGGGCCAAGCTTGCCTCCTTTCTGAGACCGAGAACATATATAAAAAGTGGGGTTAGGGGGCTCCTCCCCATACCTTAGTATAGAACATATCACACCACATAATAAATGTCAAGCAACATGTGGAGACATCAAGGGATGGATGGAAATGCGAAAGAGTTGGTCACACATATGAAGCATATTGGTCTTGGTGAGGATAATTAATATGAAGTGTGTGAAATCCATTTGAAACGTGGGAAGCATTTGGCCATGGCATTCTTGACTCAAAGGGTTTTGGTGTGGAAGCGGGTTTGGTCTGGTACAATGATTTGGAAGGTTCGTGGGTGCGGTTCTAGGCCTTTGCTGGTGGTTGTCAGTGCTTTTGGGTGGTAGTTTTCGAAGTTCCTCCTCCCTCGATGCTAGTTGCTCCATCGGTTATGACCAGGATTCTCCTGGTCTTCAAGTTTCCCCTTCATGTGTTAGTTTCTGGAGGAAATCCTTATGCTTTTATCTTGTAATTTCAAAGCAATTTGTATCCCTTCCCACTCATATTTTTCAAATTCGGGATTGTGGATTTTCACCTTAGGTTTGTGTGGTTTTGGTTTCTTGTTTATGTCTTTGTGTGCAATCTTTGTGGGACACATATGGACTTTAACTGGTCTGAGATTAGGAAAATCCTACGTAGAGATGAAGAGACAATGCAGGTGAACAATGACACTCTTCGACTTATTTCTACGAATATTTCAAACTTGTAACATGCAAGTGTTGCCAATGCAACAAACATCATGAACCTACTCTCATCTCAAATGCAGAGGATCGATGTGTTGGAGGTTGAATGTGAATTTCTTTGGTCATTGGTTATTCTCCAACATCATGACTCTCCCTCTCTAGTTTCAAGTAATCTAGGCGCAATGAACACTCAACACGAAGGTTAGAATGATGAAGACATAGGGGGCCAAGATTTGGTTCCTATGGAAGTTGAAGATGGCTCCCCTCACTTTGTTGAGGGGCAAGAGTTTTGCGATAATGTTCCTCCATAACTAGTTAATTTTTTTAGAGTATTTTTGTTGTTGGGTGAGTATGTTGAGCAAATAACTTGCATAAATGTATGGAATTCCCTCATGGAAAAGGCTTTAGTTTTTGTCTATGCTATCTTAGAAATATGCTCGGTCCAATAGCATGATTTTGAAATTTTATATGACTTTGTTGTTTGCTTCAACACAACCTCTTTATATTAATACAAATTTATGATACACTTAAAAAATAATAAGAAAACAAATCACAATTAACCATGACCATTCATTCAATGATTGCTGAAATTGAATATTGCATGGAATCAAATTAAGAATATAAGTTAAACCATAACCATTCATTTAACATTGTTGAAACTAAACAATGCAGGGGAAATTAAAATCATAACAAGACTATAAGGAAATTATGTGTCGCTAAAAGTGAACAATAAAAGAAATTAAAATACTAGCAAATTCAATCACGCAACATAATGCAACATGAATGAAATATCCCTGATCCGGCTGATCAAGATATTTGCTACGATCCTACTGCTCCTACGTGCAGATCTGATACTCTGGGGGTTTCTGGATGCGTTTTAGGGTTTGATGTAGAT
>JZKD02S1889801.1:56233-68812 GCA_000966675.3 Picea glauca
GCACTTGAATACCTTCTTCTTGAGCGAGATGTTCCACCACAAGGTGTTGGATCGGGGTTTAGGGTTTCTGCAACTGCTCCTGCTAGTAACCCTAGTGACAATGTCTTGGAAGATGCTCCTGCTATTAAACCCTAGAGGCAGTTCTTCAACGAGCTTAGTATCCTAATGGCTATGCTTCCTTCCAGCGGTTAGACTGAATGAAGGAGGTGTGGGCCCATAACCTATTAGAATGTGCTCATTTTACCATAGACAATATCACTATTGTCACCCAACCATAGGCCGAAGCCACCCTCCGAGCACCTTGACCTTGACAGAGAGAAGAATCCTGGTAGAAATCCAATAGCCAAGCAAGGCCAATGCACCAAGCAAGAAGTAACCAAAGTTGATCAGAGATTCCAACCCAAAATATAGAAGCAATAGGCTTCAAAATTGGCGGCAACACCTTCTCCAGAACTTGCGCACAAGACTACCAGACTACAGTGCACACAAGTGTCTCTTTGTAATTCTGAGAGCTGTGTGTAAAATGAGAACTGGCGCCCTGTATTTATACTGGCTTTGGCAAGCTACCTGGGTTTACTTCTCATTCTGGGTACTAATTAATTCATATTAATTATCTCTCTCAGCCGACATCTCTTCTAGGGTTACATTCACTTCTTTTCTTGCTTCCAGAATATTCTAATCTCGTCAAAGGTTCACAATGGAGGTTGATACCTCCCGAAGCTACCATAATATCAACAATGATCAAATCATGAGCACCATCATCACTATCAATATCATTTGATAACTTCAATTGCATCATCTATGTAAGCCATACTCCATCTGGGTAATCGGGCATGATGTTGAATAAGTCACTTACTTCACAGAGTGATACAAGAACCATTCTTCTAATTCATACATATGTCCTAGAAGAATAATTGTTCCAACAAATGTTGGAAGCCATGATATGGGATACAAGGAATATTCTTCTAATCTGAACATACATCCTAGAAGAATGACTATCCTGGACCATTTTCCACTGGGAGAATGTATGTCCATTAGCATACTGACTAACTGTCTAGCTAGTAATCATCTCCAACACTAGTGATAGTCTCCATGGAAATCATAAAAATGTCATTCAATAGAACACAATTGTGTCTATCCATAGTAGTACACAACTACTATCTAGTGGTACACAACCACACCTAGAAGCACACGACTACTAACCAATGACACATAGTCACAATCAGTGGAATACATCCACCACAGTGACATGCAACTACTATCCAGAGACATACAGTCTCCATAGCAATCATATCATTTGATATCAACCTACATAACAATATCATGATACAAACTGAGTCATATGGGCCATTCTTTCACTCACATCTGTGAGATTTAGAAGAGCATCTGCCCTCAGAAGGTAAAACATCAACCATGGGCTATATGGATTGTTCTTCCACAACATAGAAGAATATTTGTCCCTCATTTATGAGCCTAGACCATTCACGTAACTGAGCCATTCCTCTGGAACTAATCATAGTGTAACCTGGAGAGAATGAGTCTGTCGTAGGGAATGCATATCCCTGATTGTTGAACCTGGATAATTCACCTAACTGGGTCAGTCCTCCGGCACTAATCACACTGCAACCTGGAGAGAATGAGTCTTCTCTAGGGAATGATTGTCCAAACCATTTCCTATGGAAATGAGTGTCCTGCACCAACCTCCAAAACAGACCATTCTTCGAAACTGCTCACAACTATGAACTTCAAAAGAATGATTGCCCAGTAAGGCGAACCATTCTACTTAACCACTACTCAGAGTGACTGCCAAGAAGAATGATTGTCCTATACCATTCCCCCACACTGGCCACAAAGGGAATCATTGTCTATCATACATCAACAATCTATCGGACCATTTTCATTACTAAAATGACTTTCCGATCTAGACCATTTTCCAAACTGGAAAATGCATGTCCGTCATAAAATCTCGAACCACTTCCGAACTGGAAAGAAACTGCCTATCTTAGACCATTTTTCGAACTTGAAAATGACTGTCCATAAATCAATAACATATTAGTTCTCCCTCCCAACCTGGGAGTAATCACTTCATTTTCCAATAAGGAAGTCGTCTCCACGAGCCCCAGCTTGTCTCTTAAGTACGCAAACTTTTTATCTTAGACAGAGGCCTTAAAATATATGTTATTTGCTCATCTCTGGAGATATACTAGAGAATTTCTTCTCTCTTCTGGACTTTATCATGGAGAATATAATGCTTGATCTCAATGTACTTCGGCTTGTCATGGAATGTCAGTTTCTCTGAAAGCTTCACATGGCTCTGATTATTACAATATATCATGGTCGAATTTAGCACCTGGTCAGAGGGTCCATAAACCAACTTACAGAGCCACATTGCTTCTGTACAAGCATCACAAGCTGCAATATACTATGCTTCTATATTGTTGAGTGCAACATAATTCTATTTCTTGCTAGCCCATGACATCGTGGAAAAGCTCAAATTGAAACATATACAAGTAGCACTTCTTCTGTCATAGGAAGTTCTTGTTGCACATATTATCATTGATGTCAGCAGTCGAAGTCATTGTGATTTGATGATGAGTTGTTATGATGAGTTTTCATTGATGACAAACAAGGTGCAAAAGAACATTAATCAAAGCTCAGAAGAAATAGAGATGAACAGATCATAAGGAAGAACATTAATCGAAGCTCAGAAGAGATGACAGACATGATTCATTCGATAAGGAATCAAACTAGATTGTGATCGTTGAAGGATGAATTTAGCATAATGTTACAACAATCGTCAGATCTGGGAACTGTAGAGAAGGATCGTCGGATCAACACCCAATTAAGTATTGATCATCAGATCATCACAAGTAAGATCTACGGTGGAGAGAAATTGTGGAGATCGGAGGTAAAACAAACATTTGTGCATGTTTAACCTCCACAATCCTCCTGGACCATTGATCTATAGATTCGACAAGATCAACGGTTGGCATTGGTTCAACTAACAACGAGCAATTTCCATTGCAGAACTCAACGACAGTTTTAAACATCGTGATAGTTGGGACTTTGCAATCATCCTTGATCGTTGATCTACTCCATGATGAATCGTGACCCTTAGATCAAACACAGTGGAAGGATAGTGTAAGGTGTACTAAACAACCGACAACAAGCAGTCATCGTAGTATCATGACTTATTCGATAGGTAACCACTCCGGAGGGATTGAACTACCTCAGATTTCTAGTAACCCGAAGTCTCGAAATCCGAAGCTCCAAAGTAATATCTAATCATCCGTCAAGAAGGAATATTCACGATCAAGATCCTAAAAAGCGCACAATGAGAAGACCGTTAACAAAATTTCTTGTTGAGGTTGCGCAGACCATCCACTCAACTGTAGCTTAAAAATCGATCGTCCGATCTACTTTGCCGAAATGCACTCCAGAGGGATTGAACCTCTCAGAGTTCGAGTAGACCGGAGCCTCAGAGTCACGAATGGCCGAAATGAATCTGGACCATTGATCTAAGAACTGATCACAGTCATTGGATCAAGGATTCATATGAACCTACGATTGTTAACACATCAGGAGATCCACGTCAGCAAGGACACGTGGCACAATCAGATGGTGACAAGTGTCTAGGTTCAAATGACACTTTAGGTTACGCAAATCACAAATCTAGGTGACATGTGGCAACCACTCAGCTAGTGCCACATCAGTAGTGACGTCAACAAGTTACGTCACTCTAGGAGTATTTCCTTCGGGGGAAACCAACAACTTCCCAAAGCGTCGAAGCATGAAGTCACGAACTAATGTCGATCGTTGATCTAAGATCCTCTAGATTCTCACATGACCGTTGGATCAAAACGTAGTGGAAATATACGTAAGCGCTCCCATGTTGACCACTTCGGCGCTGACCAACTCCAGAGGAAATTGAAGCAACAATTACCTGGACCTCCAAAGCCCCAGAGTCCCGAAGTAAATAGTGGTCGTCCATATCAATCTTGGATTAAGTCATAGCGGTTGGATTAAGCAGTGAAAGGATAAGTAAGGATTGGATCTAGACTGTTGATTTGGTTCTAGGAATCACACCAACCATCAGATCAACCCTTGTGTTAGGTAACCACTTCGGGGAGTTAAAACTCCGAAAGATTGGATGAGAGAGAAAATGCTTGAAGGCCGAAGTCCGAAGGACTAGGTTTCATCCCCCGGTCACGGGTTATAAACACATAAAGTTGTGAAGCATTGGGAACATGTCTTAAATTAATAAGCCCATGGTTTTGCGCATATGTCACATGCAAATGGTTTGAAGGAAGCGCCTTTGCAGAATTCAATTTCTGCAATATTTGCAGAGACATGGAATCGAGTTAAAAACAAAATCGATACATATCTGTGATCAATTTATGAAAAGCACTCTCACTAAATTAAAAACCTTCACGATAATGTTTCAATAATAATAGAGATTATTGTTAATTTAAAATAAAGAGGTGTGATGGTCCAAACAAAGGGACACAATGCTTCATAGCTCACACGAGTTGGAAGATTATATAAACGAGAAATTATGGTGAGAAGAAAGTGTCTTTGTAGTCTAGATCAGAAGATCAAAATAGAAGCAGATTCCAAGAAGAAGAACTGGTGATTCTTATGAAGTGAGGGTGGAAGGGAGGAGTATGAAAGGATTTATATCCTTTACTAAATAAAGTGTAAATTAAGGGAGTTAGTGCTTCCCGGGGTTAAACCCTAAAGTTAAGGGAGTTAGTGCTTCCCGGGGTTGGTGCCCTAATGTTAAGGGAGTTTGTGCTTCCTAGGGTTGGTGCCCTAAAGATAAGGGAGTTTGTGCTTCCTAGGGTTGGTGCCCTAAAGACAAGGGAGTTGGTGCTTCCTAAGGTTGGTGCCCTAAAGACAAGGGGGTTGGTGCTTCCTAGGTTTGGTGCCTTGGAAAAGGGGATTGGTGTCTCCTAGAGTTGGTGCTCTAAAACGGATTGGTGTCCTTCACTATTTCTTTATAAAACCTTGTAATTTTTGTTAATTATATATTTATAATTGATTTTAAATACAATTCCATTATTGATTTGTTGTGGTAAATAATAAAATATCAAAGTAAATGCTAATTGTTGAAAAAGGGAAATACCGATTCACCCCCCCTATCAGTATTTCCAACAATTGCTATCAAAGTGAGTACCTTCAACACAGTCTAGCAACTGGAAGGTAGATCCTGAAGATGGATCAACAAGAGGGAATGTCTAACAACAAAGCACCATTGTTCAATGGAGGTGGCTATGCTCTATGGAAAATAAGAACGAAAAACTTCTTGTTGGCTCTTGGTTTTGATATCTCGCAATTTGTTGTAGATGGTTACACTACACCAACTACTCCACCCAAAAATGATGTAGGAAAGAAAATATGCAATGACAACTCAAAAGCATTTAATGCAATTCTAGGAGGATTGACAAATTCTATATGTGTGAAGGTTATGCATTGTAAGTTAGCTAAAGAAATCTGGGAAAAATTGGAGGTTGGATATGAAGGAGATAACAAAGTCAGGGAAGCCAAACTATAGACCTATAGAACTTAGTTTGAAAATATGAAAATGAAAGAAGAAGAGAACATCGTTGAATACTTTCATAGGGTAGATGAAGTGGTTAATTCAATCAGTGCAACAGGGGAAGAACTTACAGATAAACCTATTGTGCAAAAGATGCTAAGGTTATTACCTATGAGATATGATGCCAATATTTCTACAATTGAATATAGGCCCAATCTTGACACACTCATAGTTGATCAGTTTCATGGAATTTTTACAGCATATGAAATGAGAACAGGGAATGATAAACCATCAAAAGATGAAACAACCTTTAAGGCATCGAAAGCAAAGAAGAAACGTGAACATATGTCTCATGAAGATCAGTTAGACATATCCGATATAGAAGAGGCCAACTTTATAAAGAAACTCCAAAAAGGATTTGGAAAATATAAAGGAAAGTTACCTTTCAAAATTTTCAAGTGCGGCAGAATTGGACACTTTGCTAACAAATGTCCCTATCCCAAGCAGGAGGAAAATGATGAAGAAGTTCACAACCAGAAAAACCAATACAAGAAGAAATTTTATAAGAAAAATAAAAACTTCTACTCTAAAGAAGACATCATCTCTTCAGACATGAGTGAAGATGAAGATGAAGAGCTTCTATTTATGGGAATGAACACTCAAAATAACAATGTAGATGATGAAGAAAGCTATGAATTGGAAGGAGAAGTGAACCTCGAAGAAGAACTAATTAGTGCTCTGGAGGAACTAAGAAAGTATAAAAAGAAGAACAAGCTACTTAGGGCACAACTTCAAGAATTTGAAGAATCACATCAATCAAAAGAAATAGATGCATTAAGAACTATCAAAGAATCAGAGCAGATCATCAGTGCTTTAAAATCCCAGCTCCTGGAAGCTAATAAAAATTGAAAAAGTCATTTTAAAACAATTTAGTGATAAAAAACAAGTATGTGAGAAACTAGAAGCTGAGACTAAGCTGTTAAAAGGTGAACTTGAGAAAGAAAAGAAGGTGTTAAAATTTTAAAATAGTTCAAAAATATTGGATGAAATTCTCAGTAGTTAGAGGTCACCAAACAACAAGATTGGTTTGGGATACACCCAAGACTCAACCACTACATCACAAGGATCAACCAAAAGGCCAATCAATTACGCAGATGCTATAAAAATCTCCTTAAGAAGAGAAGATAATAAGGCATAAATGATACCATTGAAAATTGTTCCACAAAAACAAAAATCTAGACTCCCTACTAGAATAAAAGATGACAAGAAAAATACAATCACTAGAAGAAATCCCCCTAATAATATCTATTTATTGGATACTATTACTCTTGCAATAATTTTGGACATAAGGCAGTACACTACAAAGCTTATGGACAATACAATCATAGAAATGTCCAAAGATATAAGAACAATAAGTACAACACAAAGAAGAGAAACTATAACTCATTTGCTCCTTTGCAAAAATTCAATATTGAATGTCAAAAATGAAACAACTATGATCATAAAACCAGAGAATGTAGATTACCAATGCAATCCTTAAAGATAGGAAACCCTAATAAACATAATAAGAAGATATGGAAAAGAAAAATTGAAGTACAAAGAAAGAAAGATGATGAATATATTGCTCCTGAAATTGATGAAGTTAATAATAGGAGAATGGTGGGTAAAACTTCTAAAAAGGAATATAATAATCAAAGCTATGCATATAAAGTAGATCAAGCTCAAGACAAGAAAACTCCTAAAGAAAAATCTGACACAATTCCAGAACTTGATAATGTCATACAAGTAGATTATCCATTACCCAACAAATGGAAAATAAAAAAGGAAAATTCTCAAAACAAGGATAAAGAAGCTTCTGGTGCACAAAATAGTGACGATGATGATGAATCTTCAATAGTAGAACAACCAGAAGAATTGAGTGATGATGATCTCAGAAATTTTCCAATGCTAATTTAATGATCGACTGAAACTCCTTCTCAAAAATATTTGAAACAAAGAAGGGAAGGAGAAATTAGGGAAGACTTAAAAGTGGTTCATGTTGATACTCTTATGAGTATTGAAGCACAGAAAAATGAATAGATAGCTAGGATCGTCGAAACCATCATGGTTTGATGGTATAACTCTATGCAGGTTCTAACATGGTTTATTGCAGGTCTTCATCTTGCCAGGAACAATGCAGGTTATGTATTCTCCCAGTAAAGTTATGTGATATGGTCATGCATTGGTCCTAAAGTGGTTATAAGTGGACAAACCCTAAATGGAAGTTAGTATGTGGGCAAGAAATGGAGTGAGTGGAAAAGTATAAATACAACTATGCTTGATTCATTTGTGAGAGAATGGGTAATGAGGATATTGAAGTGTAAGAAAACTTCGTGGTATGGTTTATGTAATGGTAGTGCTACAACAACTGAGGTAATGATGAAGATAGGCCAAGTACAAGTCTGAAAATGAAGGGAAAAGACTAGAAGCTGAAGTTTCAGGGACAATAATTGTGACAGAGGTTGTAGCAGGTACTGAGACAGTGATAAAGAAAATCTAAAGATGTATTGGCTGGTTGATGTGTGTTTGAGTTGGATGGAAAACTAGATCAATTCTAGTTGGATAGATTTCATTCTATCAACAAGCTGAGTCATGCGGCAAGCAGAGTATAAAAGTATCTCAGATGAATTTAGAGCATTATATAATAGAGAAGCATCATGGATAGAGATGGGTAAATATGGTTAGAGATTGATGAGAAGCAATGGACAGGTCCAAGGATCATTTGATAAGTATGAGCTACAGTTGCGCAGTATTCCAGTAGGTCAGTAGTATCTACATCGACAATAGTATGTTGTATATAGTGGTATACATGGCATATTGTAGAGATGATAGGGGGAGATACATTTTCAAGAAGAGCTACCCTTTTAGAAACAAATGGGGAGAGTAGTCAGAGGCATAGACAACATAATGATAGAGGGATTCATTCAATTGAGGCAGGCAAAGCATGATTGCAGGGGGAGTTACCCGAGTTCAGATTTTGGTCAACAACATACAAACAAACAAAGATTAATCATAGGGGGAGCAACCCTTTGCCATTGATGTCAAAGGGGGGGAGTAACTTCAAAGGAGAGAAGCATCATCACAGGGGGAGTTTTTGTATGAAGTTGGTGTTTTTCCATCAATGACAAAAGGGGAGATTGTTGGACATATTGTCATTGATGTCAACAGTCGAAGTCATTATGATGTGATGATGAGTTGTTACGATGAATTGTCATTGATGACAAATAAGGTGCAGAAGAAGATTAATCAAAGCTCAGAAGAAATAGCGATGAACATATGAGAAGGAAGAACATTAATCGAAGCTCAAAAGAGATGACACACAGGAGCTGTTCGATAAGGCATCAGACTAGATCGTGATCGTCGAAGGATGAATTCAGCAGAATGCTACAATAGTCGTTAGATCTGGGAACTGTAGAGAAGGACCATCAGATCAACACCCAATTAAGTCTTGACCATCAGATTAGCACAAGTAAGATCCACGGTGGAGAGAAATTGTGGAGATCAGAGGAAAAACTAACATTTGTGCATGTTTAACCTCCGCAATCCTCTTAGACTGTCGATATGTAGATTCAGCAAGATCAACGGTTGGCATCGGTTCCACTACCAATGAGCAGTTTTTATTGTGAAACTCGATGATGGTTTAAAACATCATGCTAGTTGGGACTCTGCAATCATCATTGATCGTTGATCTACTCCAGGATGAATCATGACCCTTAGATCAAGTGCAGTGGAAGGATAGTGTAAGGTGTACTAAACAACTGACAACAAATCAGTCATCGTAGTATCATGACTTATTCGACAGGTAACCACTACAGAGGGATTGAACTACCTCGAAGTTCTAGTAACCCAGAGTCCCGGAGAGCTAAAGCTGCAAAGTAAGATCTAACTGTCCGTCAAGAAGGAAGATTCACGGTCGAGATCCTAAAAAGAGCACAATGAGAAGACAATTAACAAAACACCTTGTTGAGGTTGCACAAACCATCCACTCAACTGCAGTTCAAAAATCGATCGTCCGATCTACTTCGACGAAATGCACTCCGAAGGGATTGAACCTCTCAGAGTTCGAGTAGACTGGAGCCCCGAAGTCATGAATAGCCAAAATGAATCTGGACCATTGATCTAAGAACCAATCACAGTCGTTGGATCAAGGATTCATACGAACCCATGACCGTCAACACATCAGGAGATCCACGTCATTAAGGACACATGGCACAATCAGATGTTAACAAGTGTCTAGGTTCACATGACACTTTAGGTTATGTAAATCACAGATTTAGGTGATACGTGGCAGCTACTCAGCAGTGCCACATCAACAGTGATGTCAGCAAGTTGCATCACTCCAGGAGTATGTCCTTCGGGGGAAACCAACAACTTCCCGAAGCGTCGAAGCGCAAAGTCACGAACTAACGTCGGTCGTTGGTCTAAGATCCTCTGGATTCTCACATGACCATTGGATCAAAACGTAGTGGAAATATACGTAATCACTCCCATGTTGACCACTTCGGCACTGACCAAATACGGAGGAATTGAAGCAACAATTACCTAGACCTTCGAAGCCCTGGAGTCCCGAAGTAAATAGTGGTCGTCCATCTCAACCTTAGATTAATCCATAGCCACTGGATTACACAGTAAAAGGATAAGTAAGGATTGGATCTAGACTGTTGATTTGGTTCCAAGAATCACGCCAACCATTGGATCAACCCTTGTGAGAGGTAACCACTTGGGGGAGTTGAAACTTTGAAAGATTGGATGAGAGAGAAAACACATGAAGGCTGAAGTCCGGAGGACTAGGTTCCAACCCCCGGTCATGGGTTACAGACACATAAAGTCTTGAAGTGTTGGGAACATTGCTTAAATTAATAAGCCTGTGGTTTTGCGCATATGGTCACATGTAAATGGTTTGAAGGAAGCACCTCTGCAGAATTCGATTTCTGCAATATTTGCAGAGACATGGAATCGTGTTAAAAATGAAATTGATCCATATATGTGATTGAATTATGAAAAACATTGTCACTAAATTAAAAACCTTCAGGATAATGTTTGAACAATAATAGAGATTATTGTTAATTTAAAATGAAGAGGTGCAATGGTCCAAACAAAGGGACACAATGCTTCATAGCTCACACCAGTTGGAAGATTAAATAAATGAGAAAGAATGGTGAGAAGAAAACATCTCTGTAGTCCAGATCAAAATATCAAAACAAAAGCAGAGTCCAAGAAGAAGAACTAATGATTCTTATGAAGTGAGGGTGGAAGGGAAGAGCACAGAAGAATTCATATCCTTTACAAAGTAAAGTGTAAATGAAGGGAGTTGGTGCTTCTTGGGGTTGGTGCCCTAAAGTTAAGGGAGTTGGTGCTTCCTAGGGTTGGTTCCCTAAAGACAAGGGAGTTGGTGCTTCCTAGGGTTGGTTCCCGGGTTGGTTCCCTAAAGACAAGGGAGTTGGTGCTTCCTAGGGTTGGTGCCATGAAAAAGGGGATTGGTGTCTCCTAGAGTTGGTGCTCTAAAAAGGATTGGTGTCCTTCACTATTTCTTTATAAAACCTTGTAATATATGTTAACCATATATTTATAATTGATTTTAAATACAAGTCCATTGCTGATCTGTTGTGGTAAATAATAAAATATCAAAGAAATGATAATTGTTGAAAAAGGGCAATATTGATTCACCCCCCCTTCTCAGTATTTCCAATAGTTCTCACCACACTTCTGTTGTATATGAGATACTCTACATCAAGTTGCTTGAATCCAGACAAGGTCTTCTTCCATTTGCATATATGGGTCTCTTTCTGGTATACCTCAAAACCTTGAGATTGCTCTACATAAGCTTCTTTCTCAATTCGCTTTATTGGGAAGAACAATCTTTTACATGTAAATTTCAATCCATGGATATTGCAAGAGATATATATGGTTTACTGGAACAAGTTGTCGTCATAGTCTTCTCCTTCCTTCTAGAAGAACCTCTAGTTCTGAATCTCACAATGCTTTCCATTCATAGGTCTTTTTTACATTTTCTTACATACATTGTTCTTCATCACAACTTCCATTTCTTCTGCTTGATTGCTTCTAGTGGGTTCAAACCAAGCTAACAGTCTTATGATTCTTGGTATAATAACTAATTGTTCTGGATTTTCTATCTTTCTTGGAATCTTCATGTTCTTCCTCATGTTCCTCTTTAGCTTTTGGGTCCATGGAGTCTTCTATAGATTCCATGCCCTTTATTCATGAATATTCCAACTTCTTCTTTTCATCATAGGAACATGGATGTATATGGACAACCAAGGATACTTAAGGCTTCTTTTCGAAGAAAACTTCTTTTAGAGTCAAACTAAACACGTGTTGTTTATCATGGCTGCTACTTTCAATGGGGAACATGGATAGATAGTTCATAATCTTCACGGATTCTTCAATGGATCATATCATTTAGGATTAGCTCCCTCATAATCCTAGCTTTATGCACGAATACATGATTTTCTTTTGGAATTATGTAATCAACTCCCTCCATCTAAGAGAGTCCATGCTTTCGTTTGCATCCTTATTGTTTTCTACAAAGTGTCAAAAGTCTTATTCTAATTTCCTCTTGATTACTGACTTCTTTCTGATTTGACTCCTTCTAGGTCTCTTCAAGTTTGATTTTGATTTCGGCCTAGCTAGCAGTTGTTAATTATATAATAGATTCCCCATGAATTTGTCAATGTACTTCATCTTCTTGTAGTCATCATAATAACAATCCTTATCTTGTTATTCTTCCATAATTATTGTTTCATTGACCATCTTTTCTTCTAAGAAATAGATATGCATGATATGTACTCGAATTATGTAAACATGGTGTAAGTTTTAAACCTGTGAAGTAAAGCAATGCATATAGATTCTTAAGCAAAACATAAACTAATCAATGGCTCATACACATAGTACACAAAGATTTATACTAGAAACCCTCAACCGGGGAAAACCTTTCTTATTTTCATTATATCGAATTTCACCATTCACCATACAATATATAC
>JZKD02S1889812.1:9396-26065 GCA_000966675.3 Picea glauca
GATGGAACACAACATTTAAACAATAAATCAATAGTGATCAAAACACATATCTTTATAAATGTTTTACAAAACTAGATACAAATGTTAGACATTCCACCTAACCATAGGAATGGTTGCACCAATTCTATTTGCAACAGGCCACCCCCAAGCGGGGGCTATGAGTCAACAAGGACAAACATGCTCCTATGGGTGTCTATAGTCCACACAAATATTCCAATCCCCAGTAAAAACATAGTGGTGTGACTCCTATAGAAATTATAACCATATAGATCTCTTCTCCATTATTCTAAATGATGCAGGTGGATACAGGCTTCCACCCACCTATTCCAACTAGCTCACATACAGATTTCATCTTGGTAGTTTTAGTTTTCATTTTGACAATTTTTTTCTATCTTTTCAGGTCCTGAACTTCCAAGGCCATTTTGAGGCCCTAAACAACGTTTTTTGGGCCCGCCACAGTCCTCCTATAAATAGATTTAGAGTGTAGAAACATAATGTCTATTCCTCGGATATACCATTCCAATGGGCTATCATGTGCCTAAAACGAAGATTGTATGGAAAAGTTACGACCCTGGGAAGTTGATGTACCAACTTACCTGAATGAGGCCCACATGAATTTTGGTGCTTCATCTCCTACGGTTAGGTTTTTGGATGTATAGGGTTTTGGCATTCATGTTTGATGTAAAAAGGCCTTTGGAGCCTCATTTTAACCATCTTCTTCTGAATGAGTGAAACCATCACATCTCTTCTCAGATATAAGATGCCACCATTCTAGCAAGCTTGTTTCGGTCTGCATTTTTTAGTTTCAACATATTTCTTTATTGAATAGAAGCCAAGTTTTACTGTATATATACTATTTTTCATTGTATCTATGTGTTAATAATATAAATCTATATTCATTTTGTTCTTCTCATAAAATATGGATCAGTGGTATCAAAGCAGTTTACTCCTTGTCATTCTTAGTGCATGTCCCCGGCGAGGTAAGGGTACAAAGAGATGGATCTCGAGCTTTGTTTCTCTTGAGGAAAAGAGATCTCACGTTCCCAAGAAACCCTCCATGCCAGGAGAAAATAAAGACAATGGGACAATAGATCCTTTTAAATTGTTTCTTGAGGAATGCCTCACACAAGAAAAGAATGAGATGATGGATAGTTTTGTGCAAATCCTTCGACGAATACCAATTGGCAAGGCATATTCCTCGAGCGGAAGTGTCACCCCCTTCAAGGTACATATCAATTTTGATATTCATATATTTGAAGGTAATATAGATTCATATGTTGTAGACAAATGGTCGAATCCGCTAGAAGGGTATTTTTCTATCCATAACTTTTCCAATAGAAAACAAATTACAATTGTGCTCCTTAAAGTTGTTCCCCATGTCAAAGATTGGTGGGATACTTTCTGTGAGAAAAAGGAAGCATAGAAACCCTGATTATTTATAGTTGCACTCAGGTGAGAGTCTTTCATAGATTTTATTAAGGAATAATACTACCCTATTGGAATTTATGATGACCTGTATACAAGATGGACCACATTGCGGTAGGAAAGGGACCGTATAGTGCCAGAATTCAAAAATATATTCCATACCTTGCGCACTAATATGGGTATCAAATATTCTGAGTGACATCCGGTGCTCAAGTACCTCGATGGTCTGCATAGATACATCCAAACATAAATGGGGTTTCTTGACATCTCTTCCTTCGGCACAGCCTATCGAGATGTTATCAAAATCGAGCATAAGCATAAAAAAAAGAAGTGAATGTTTGGATCTGGGAACCCCTCAGAAAATAAGAAGGGAAAGGGCATCCCCAACCCACAAAAAAAAGTGTAGAGAAATTATGGACATCCTTAGGACAACCTGTCTAATATGTAAACAAAGAAGGACAATAGAAAGATGAAGAAAGACACCTAGAAGTGGTGCAACTTCCATAAGATCCCCTAGCATAAAATTGTTCATTGCTGCTCAAAGCAGTCATTGGTGGTTGAGGTGAAAGCCTCTTAATCATATGCGGGTTCCGACTCTGAGTTAGAACCAGAAAATGGGAGATATATTATTGATGTGGAACTGAGTGCCACCATTGCTACCACCAAGATTCGGCCTCATGAACCGGATGATCCAGAGGAAGGAGAGGGCCTCTTTCATTCATAGATGTGGGTGAAAGGTACTCCACTGCACTTCATCATTGATAGAGGTAGTCAGAATAACCTCATCTCAGCCGAGTTATTCAAGAGCTTGGCCTTGTCGACAACGTAGAATATGCAACCATAGACCACCAGATGGCTCCGCCAATGAAGGGGTCTTTTCATCAGCCAACAGTGTCTCATGTCCTACGATGTCAAGACCTTCAAAGATGAGGTATTGTGTGATGTTTCTCCCCTTGAAGTTTGTGATGTTATTTTGGGCCACCCTTATTTATGGAAACTTCATATTGTATATGAGTCTAGGCCTCGCAGTGTTATTATTACTTTGGACAGGAAATTGTACAGGATACCTGAGGTAGTCCCACCTACTTTCATTTCCTTGATCTCTGCCAAGAAATCCAAGAAGGTCATCTCTAAGACCGAGAAGTTTTCCTTCTTGGTGATTCTCTCTTAAAGTGAGTTGAAGGTTGCAGCCACATCCATGGCCTATGCGGCAAATCTTTCCATGTAGCATAATCAAGTGGATAAGGTCGTGGAAGAATACAAAGACACCTTCTCCTCACCCACTTGGGCACCTCTGCACTGTTAGGTCAACCATTCAATTGACCTGACCCCCTACACATCGCTACCCAACGGGCCAGTCTATCACTCCTCTCTATTAGAAAATGAGGAGATCAAGTGTAATATCCAATAATTTCTCCAAAAGGGGCACATCCAACCCAAATCATCACCATGTGGAATCCCAATTGTTATTTTTAAGAAGAAAGATGGGACTTGGTGACTCTGCACTGATTACCGGGACCTAAATAAAATCATAGTCAAGAACCAATACCCGATTGCATGAATTGATGATCTCCTTTACCAGCTCAAGGGGGGAAAATACTTCAGTAAGATTGATATGAATTCTAGCTACCATCAAGTCCCAATAGAGTAGACATATGTATGGAAAAATGCCTTCAAGTCCAAAGAAGGTCTTTTTGAATGGTTGGTCATGCCCTTTGGTTTGACAAATTCCCTAACAACTTTAATGAGGATGATGGATGATATCTTGCATCCTTTCACCAATTATTTTGTGGTGGTGTATCTAGATGACATCTTCATCTACAACAAGACTTGGGTGGAACACTTGCAGCATATTTAGTAGGTTCTGCATAGTCTGCGACAACATAACCTATATGCAAATTTGGAAAAATTCTCCTTCGGTATGTATAGGGTTCAATACCTAGGATACATTGTTTATAAACATGGGGTTCATTTGGATCCAGTGAAGATCCAGGTCATTCATGATTGTCCAGACCCAACCACACTCACTGAGCTTCAGGTCTTTTTAGGCCTTTCCAATTTCTATTGTAGGTTTGTGTTGGCATTCTCCCATATTGCATGGACCCTCATCCAAGTAACTAGGGGTGGTGATAAGGAAAATTTTGTATGGGTCCTATCACAAAAATAAAAATTTGATGATTTGAATTAGTGCTTGGGCTCATCCCCAGTGCTCTAATTTCCCAACCTGCAAAAACCCTTTCAGATCGAGAAAAATGATTCAAACTATGTTATGGGCACAATTCTCACTCAGCATGGACACCACATAGAATATCATAGTGATACACTATCAGATGTGGTTCGTAAGTACCCTAATTANAATATGTCATCATTGAAATGAGTAATTTTGATGTGTAACAGATTTCCCCCCAAAGTGCGAAGTTAGAAGACGAAAATTGATGACTGAAGTACTTTGTAGACTTTTTCGAGCAAGGGTATGGACACGAAGAACCTAGTATAAGCTGCACACAAACATCAAACAAATATTATGACATGTTTCAAACCCAAGGCAAACATACCTATGATTGGGTGATAAAGACTTGCAAGGGATGGCCGCCATAAGATACATTGTGGATCCATAATTATATTAAAAAGGAGTATAGCCACCAAAGATACAATGTGGATCTATACTTCCATGACATGAAATGATCGTAGCCACGAAAAATACACAGTGGATCTATGAGATGAAAAGACATAGCCACAGACCAATACAAAGTGGATCTATGTGACAGTATATGTGTCAATATTCAAGAGAAAATCCATCACAACCTGGGTAAAGTACATATCAGAGTGAATACTCAACCCAGTTTCTTCTTACCGATCTCAATGCGGTACAAGTCTAACCATGTGAATAAATGTTCTGATGTCAAACATGGAAGAAACCACTTGATTACCAGTCAATGAGGTAAATCCTTAACAAGTGCGAGGGAAATCACCATTAATGTCAATGATTGCCAAGGTACCCTAGTACATTCCAGCGAATGTGAATAGATGAGTTGAATTCGAACATTCATGGAATCATCCGATTAAGGATTAATGATGTAAATCCACTGTCATAACTGAGGAGGCCTGCCATTGAGGCATGCAGGTCCCAAGGTACTAACTGGTTTCTAAGTCTAGTTCCCAAAAAATGTGTTGAAGTCAACAGGAACAGACTCATCGAAGGAGGGCCTTGATGTATCCCCCATCAACGACATGAAACTAACAAAGAGATGTAAATTGGTAGATCAAATGAACATGGACTGAAACGGGTATTGAAACAAGATATTTGTGATCGCTGACTCTTGAAGCAGATACTTCCCTTGAACACTGAGGCACAACAACAAAAACATGACATGGACGAAAACATGATGATGCAATGGATACTGTGACTTCCATCGGGTGACCCAAAGGAGGAAAGAAACTCAGAGGATTGGTTCAGTGTAGAGGTTCAACGGATTAAAATGTATGAAAAGACAAAGTGTTGTGTTCAAGGGTGACCGTAAGAGTAACTGGTGATGTTTTCAAAAACTGCTTGGCTTGCTTCCTTCAATTTTTTCCCCCATTTAGATAGACGAGTACCTATTTTTTATTTATGGAGATCGAGGAGGGTAACACATGCTCGATATAACTCACCTTCGGTAAGTCCCTCTTTCTTTGTTTAACGAACTGGAAGAAGTAAGGGTTTGATCTCATATGGGTCCTTCAATGTATAGTTTAGCGAGTCCAGAGAAGGAAAACTTAGTGGTTTTTCATGTATAGAGAGTCTGAAAAGAACTTAAAGATGAGTCTAGTGTTGTCCTTTTTCGTAATATTAGTCTCGTGAGGCCGAAAAAGAGATAAATTATCACTCGAAAGACTCGCTTTCAAACCTTTTAATGAGTGAGAAAGGAAGCGTTATCACTCGACAATATTTTCATGTTTAGAGAATCTGAAAAGAGCTTAAAGATGACTCCAGGGGGTTCCTTTTTCGTGTATCCATTATGAGTCCGAAAAAGTGATAAAAGTATTCTCAGTTACATTCTCATGTATTTTTTTGAGCACGAGAAAGAACAAAGACTAAGCTCATATTGGTTTCATTTTTAGACAATCTTGAAAAAAAATTAAACTATGCTTGTAAATTCCCAACATAATTTCCAAAGGTTGGGATACCCATGGATGCTTGGTACTCTGCCCCCAGCTTGAAAATATAGTGGCATGACTCCAGAAAGATAATTAAAGGCTGGATACATGGCCCCCCAAGATTCAATTCATTCATCGACTTTGAGGTTGTCACCAATTTATGTACTAGAGGGAGAAAAAGGATACAGGTGGATGAAAAGAAGGTTCAAATACAAGACCTAATGAAAGACTCGACTCGACATCTATGAGATATAGAGAAAGACTCGACCTAATGGGAGAGGTGATTGTCTCATTTTTTAACGAGATTGACACAGGAAAACAACTATGTTGAAGGCTCTGGGTTAAATCCCCAGATTTATGTTTCATTGTTTTAATAAGCTTTCTATATAGAGGAAAACTATGCTCAAGGTTCCAGGTTCAATCCCCAGATTTTTGTTTCATTTTTTAACGATATTTCCCCAGAAAAGGAAAACTATGCTCCTGACTTCTTCTTAATCATGGTTTCCAAGAGGATAATTCTTTGGAAGGAAACGATGTCAAGGGACAAAACTCAGTCATGGCTTCCAAGAGATCTTCACTAGATGGAAGAACAATGCTTTGGAAGGAACACATGTCAAGGGGCATGATAGGGGTAAGGATATAAGGGTCCAATAGCCCTACCGAAGAGATCACCATGTCAACTACTGGATCTAAGTCATCAGAATTTGAAGTCATGGGAGACAACGCCACATAATCGACCTGTGGCAGGGGTGATACCGACTGTATATAAGACCCATTTTGGGAGGTCATTGGATTGATGGTCAAGTCAGGGCCAACGAATGAAAGTTGATCAATAGTCACCATTCATCCATCATGAGGGAAATATATCACATGAAAGAGAGTGGACACAATATATTTCATGGCATAGACATAATCTTTCCCAAGGAGTAAATCTAAATCCAAGGGGTCCTGGACTACCATAACATCAATAAAGATAGTTTTCCCTCCCAAAATTACGTGAAAATGAGGAAGGATCCCTAAAGGGTGACTGGTTCTTATGTTAAAAGAGAACAGAGTCTGGGTAACCAGAACAAGCTGAGGATAACCCGAATCTTTCCAAGCAATAGAAGACAAAATACCAACGGATGAAGCCTCATCTATCAACACATGAGGAACGTCCCAACCAAAAACTTGTATTGTAATATTGAAGGGAATGTGAGGGGGAAGACGAGGTCTAGTTAGCACACCCCAATAAAAAAGGATGGCCTCATTACTTAGAGGGGGTTTCGCAAGAGAGGGAGGAATTCCCCCCATCACGGTAGATTATGTATCAACGAGAAAAATGTGGGCATAATCGGGTTTACTCTCTAGCAGGAGAGTAGGATTGATTGATAATGACATCAAGTTGGCCACTTGCATTTCATTCTCAAAGGGGAGAATGGGGTTGATAGTTGGAAATGGATCGACCGCTTGGATTGCACTCTCTAACAGGAGAGCGGGATCGACCAAAGATGGGATCAAATCAACCACTTTGTCAACCATTTTGATGAAGGACGTGACCAGATTGACGACATGATCAACTGGACTGACCAATTAAGGGACCAGAGAAACCACTTTGGCACTCGTCAAAAGAGGAGTGGGAGTGGGACTGACCAATGACGGGACTGGATCAGTCACTTGGGTTTCACTTTTCATATGAAAACTTGGGTTGATCGATGACAGAATTGGATCAACTACTTTGGTTAGTGGTTCAACCGAAGGTGAAACTAGATTGACCACATGATCAACCAGACTGACCGGGGACGGTACCGGATTGACCATTCCATCAACTAATGATGGGTTGGGGGAAATATTATGACAACCAGCTGGGAGTTGAAGCTTTTCCAAAATAGAAGAAGCCTCATCCATACAAGGACAAAGGTGAGAATAATGATCACCTTCGCATAACATACAAGGAAATTTGACAGTTGTCTTCCTCTTACAAACCTCAATGTCACTATTTGATGGGGCATCACCAGCATGTCTAGCAGAGGCCGATGATGTGGAGGACCACATTTCTAAGACCTTGGGAATACCAAGGAAATCCCTCAGAACGTGGTCACCCTTACAAAGAATGCAAGGGAATTTGGATTTCATATTCTTCATTTTAATATTGTTGACCTCATCAACACTCCCAGTACTATTAACAGTGGTTGGTTGCTTGGATCCAACATATGATGTATTTGGAGGCTTGGTCCTTTTGGGTTCTTCTTCTTCTTCTCTTTTTGTTTCTTCTTCTTGTTATCAGCCTGACTACTCGCTTTAGATCTTTCACTAGGCAAAGAAAGAGAAATGGAAGGAAACTTAATGGGTGAAGAAGGCGAAAATTCGACATGAGGTTGATGTGTGGATGGTGTACTGACATATGAAGTATTAGGTGCAGCGAAAGCAATGGGAATATTTGAGATCACCGAAGTGGGGAACAACCAAACCAGTAATCTGATGGTGAGTCCTAGAAGACTCAATGTGGCAATGTACGGAGGACTAATGTTTCCAAAAGAAGGAAAGGTGAAAGGTTCCTTGGAAGGGGTTCCTCCATTGGTACTCCTAGGAGTTGATTCCATTAATACTGACTTGAACTAAGGTCCACTAAGTAAAACAAGAAACACACGCTATGGATCTAAGAAGAAAACAATCAAACAAAACTTCCCACAATGAAACCACTAGTTGGTGATGAAATCTAACATTGCGAGATCAATATAGGAAGGAGTGGGGATAGAGCGGGTGGATCAGTTATGTTGGTGACCTTCTTAATGGACTTACACCTTGGTGCAAGATTCCACGCAGTAATTGTGGATTTACCCTCCAAGTATCCCGAGTGAGTTTGACCAACGTCTGTTCCAGGTACAGTGAGACTTATCTTCACCATCAGCTTGTGTAAGACCCTAAAGATTATGGCTACTAAGGTCACCAAATCGCAGTCATCCCCTGGGCAGGTATAGTCGACAGTCCAGTCCGAACGTATTGGGAAAGATAACAAGTCTTAAATCCTTCAAGAGAACTGAGGACAAGTGGACCGGTAGAACTCCAGAGGACCCTGAACGGATTCAGAGTTCACGAAGATTGGAGACCAAATGACGACAGTTGATCCTCAAGAAGAACCCCCAACATATGATCTGACTACTACAAATGGTTGAACCACGAAGGGATAATCTTTGTAACTCTCTCGAACATGACCTCGTGTGTAACCCCTGTGTGAGAGGGGGATCCCAGTAAGCTGATATGAAAATTGGATTTTCTCTCCCTATCGCAAGATGCTAAGCTTGTTTGACAGCTTTGGAAAGTTATCCTTTCAACCTATTCCAAATCCCTACACCTGAAGCTAATGTAGGTTTTCTTAACAGAAAATGTAAAAATGTCTGATAAATTTTAGTTTAGCGCTTGATTTTAAGGTTGTTGCTTACTCAGAGGTGAATGAGAGTGAAAACTAATGATATTATGACTCAATTCCCAAAACATGCATAAGAAATGATAAGAAGTCTTTTCTTTCAATGAATGTCTATTTAAGGGAAGGAGAATGGATTTTACTTTCACTGTCAAACACTAAGATGAAATGACCTAATGCAATTGGTCTCAATCAAGAATCCAATACAATGCTAAAATGTTTAGAAATTGGTTCCAATATCCAAAAACCAAACATGAAAAAATATCCTTTTGTTTATATGTGACTGATAATCAGTTTGATGTAAAGCTTCATATGTTAATCAAACTTCAAGATCTGTGAGTTTTAAGAAATTGGAAGCAAACTTCACATAAACAAAAACGCACCCTCGTTATCAAAAAATAAACAAAAAGAAAACCAAATTTAAATAGGAGGAAATTCTTGGAGAAGAGACCTCAAATATCAAAATGAAATAGTGAATAAATCTTTGAATTTCCTTACAACAACTTTCACTCAGTCAGATAAATGAGAAGAAAATAGTAGATCGACTCCAAATCTCAGGGAAGAAGAGTGAGTCAAAGAAAGGAAAATAGATGTCAAAAATTCAAACAAATGATCATCAATCCTTAAAAATCAAATAGTTGGGGGCTAAACAAGGACACACTGAAATGGTAATAACCATGAGCAGATGAAAAAGCAAAAACTAGACTCAGAGATCAACTCCCCAAAAGGTTTTTTAGCAGAAAAATACCAACACTCTAGTGTCAAGGGTACCAGATCATTGCAACACTCTATGGGAGCTTGCAAGGGAGTGCTAGCACTCTGGTTGTAGAGGCAGGGGAGTGCTGGGCTCTCAAAATTAAAAAAATGTGCCCAGAAATCAAGAAAATTAGGAAAATCCAGAAATTGAGTGTGTATGGAATGAATTCAAGAGCCAACAACACATCTAAGAATCATAAATAAAGCATGAATAACATATAAAGGTGAGCAAAGGCCAAAACAAGACCAAGGAAGGAAACCAAAATTGAAAGCTTCAGTCCCCAGTGGAGTCGCCAATTTCAATTTTCTATTACAGGAAAATCCCCGTGCGGATAGGTGGATTCCCTCCTGGATCCTAAATCTATAATATCAAGACAGAAAGGTGCTAACTTTGGTCACTGACATCCCTTTAAACCTAGCTAAACTAATATATAGAGAAGAGGAAGAATATGTACCTTTTTACGATGTTTGTCCTCGCCGAGTTCCAAGTTGAGCTCCGATACACAATCTCTTCAACAGGTCCTACAATCCAATCAAAGACAAAGCATGTTTTGTATTCTACTATGATTAGTCTGAAACTAGATCTATCCATTAAAGACAAGTTCAAGTAGGCATACACAATATTGAAGGAAACAAACCAAGCACATGTATAAATGAGAAATAAATAGAGATACTTACAGACCTTTGATGTAGATGCAACAACCTCACCAAGCTCTCCTTGTCCAACCCCTTGCTCAAACGATCCACAAAAAAAATGACTATGCTTCACTGATTATCTCCCTTATGAGATCATAAGTTTGATGCCTTCAATTTCATCACAATACCACTTCTCATGAGATCATAAGTTTGGTATCTCTAAAACTCCTTCCTTTCACCATGAGGAGGCCTCCTTATATAGGCTTGGAGAGACCCAACCACCTTAGAGATTCTTCGGATAGGTTGAGGATCCTTATCCATCAGTTATGGATCTTCCCTAAGATCCATCCTTGACCTCAAATTAGAATCCAACCAACTCCAGAGATGAGGGGGATTTTTCCCTGATTTTCCTCAACAGCCCAAGATTTCCTCAAATACGCCAATGCTCCCCCAGAAGGGTGCACAGAGTGTTGGAACGCTCCCCCAAAGAAGGTCAAGGATCACTGACACTCCCTGACAGTGGGTAGGGGAGCGCTACCCAAAATTTCCTCAAAAAATCCATCACTCCCCCAGAAGGGTGCACAGAGTGCTGGAATGCTCCCCCAAAGAAGGCCAATGAGCACTAGCACTCCCTAACAGTGGGTAGGGGAGCACTGGCCTTCAAAATTCATTTTTAGGTGGTTTTTTTCATGGAAAAAGATTTGTACTCTTCATCAAATGATTTCTTATTATTTAACCAGTCTTTGAGGGTGTGTTCAAGTGTTCCTTGTGATGTCGTTCAAGACACGATATGGGCAAGATGACTCTATGATGTCTGTGACACTTGCGACACTTGTGGCCAAAATGCCACAGTTGCGACACTTGTAATGACAACAATAGGTCATCATTGAAATGAGTAATTTTGATGTGTAACAACTGGTTTTATTGAGTTTGTCCTCCCTTTCACTATCCCTTGTTTTTTTAGTTAGGGTCACCTTTTCCATGCTTCTATTGTTGCATATTTGCACACCCAAACTCTCTCTTATTTGGATTCTTAAATTTATGCTCAATTTTTACAATATATCAATAAGTATATCCCACTAAGGAGATGTCCAAGAAATCCATCTTTGTTTGGATGTACCTATGTAGGCCACTATGTTACTTCCGAATTAGGTGTCTCTTAGAATATTGAATACCCAAATTTGAGAAGAAGGTATGGAATATGTTGGTATACTCTAGCACTGTTTGGTCTCTCTTCTGACATAGAGTTGTCCACCTCATATATTGGTCATCATAGCTTCCAACAGGGTAGAAATCCCCCTTGAGGGAATTCACAAAGGCTATCCAGGTGGGTTGTCTCCTGAATGGCATAGAATCATTCACGATATGCCTCTCCCATTAACCTTCCCACCAATATTTGACATGGGGAAGGGATTTAAAGAGAACAAAGGTGGTATTTTGACCATTATAATTTTTTTGGACAAAGTAATAACCTTCTAGTAGTTTGAACCATTTCTCTAGAGAATATGCATCTATCTAACCTTAAAATAATGGGATATCAAAATTAACATCTACCTTGAAGGGTGTCGCACCTCCAAAATGTATACTTGTTGAATATGACTCGACTGCCATTGGTAGTTGTTGAAGGATCTAAGAAGCGTTGTCCATCATCTCATTCTTTTTTTGCAAGGGATTCCTCAAGCAACATCTTGAAAGGATCTCTTGATCTATCATAACTCTTTTCTTATACCATGGGATGTCACTTAGGTTGGTGAGAGTGGTCATCCCCAAGAGGAACCAGCTCAATAACCAACTTTCTATACCATGACCTTGTTTGGGACATGCATCGAGAAATAAAAAGAAGAAGATTGTCATGATACAATTGATTTGGATTATATTAAGAAATAAATGAGATATAAACAAAACTATAGCAGAGAGATAAAAAATACAGTGAAACCCAACTTCTATTAATGAATAGTAGAGTATTGTAGAACACAAACTGCTTAGAATGGTGGTAGCTTATCGTTAATAAGAAAGATATGTTGTCTACACTCATTCACAATAATCATTACATTACACTCCATTTCATACTCAAAGGACCTCCCTCTCCTTGTTAATATATGAGAGAGTGACAGGAGAATAATTCCCATTATGCATGTGGGATAAATTGGTATAAGTTATTCCAGAGGCATGAAAAACACTAGGACTTCCAAAGAGGTCACTCATCCCGGTACTAATTTAGCCCAAGAGTGCTTAACGGTGGATTTCTAATGGGATATGTTGCATTAACATTGTAGGCATATACATAATACCATTATGAAATTATTAGATATTCGATTTAATTAACAAATAGAGATGGAATTACATTACATTCCCAATCAAACGGGTGAATATCATGGTTTATCAAAACCACAAGATCAAAAACATTGATTCAGTGGAAAAGGTGGATGGCTATCGAGATCCACCTAGATCATAACTATAATTTTTTTTATATATGTAGAATGTTGAAGAATACATCGTATTTAAATGCACAAAGGAAAAATAAAATGTAGCGATGGAACACAACATTTAAACAATAAATCAATAGTGATCAAAACACATATCTTTATAAATGTTTTACAAAACTAGATACAAATGTTAGACATTCCACCTAACCATAGGAATGGTTGCACCAATTCTATTTGCAACAGGCCACCCCCAAGCGGGGGCTATGAGTCAACAAGGACAAACATGCTCCTATGGGTGTCTATAGTCCACACAAATATTCCAATCCCCAGTAAAAACATAGTGGTGTGACTCCTATAGAAATTATAACCATATAGATCTCTTCTCCATTATTCTAAATGATGCAGGTGGATACAGGCTTCCACCCACCTATTCCAACTAGCTCACATACAGATTTCATCTTGGTAGTTTTAGTTTTCATTTTGACAATTTTTTTCTATCTTTTCAGGTCCTGAACTTCCAAGGCCATTTTGAGGCCCTAAACAACGTTTTTTGGGCCCGCCACAGTCCTCCTATAAATAGATTTAGAGTGTAGAAACATAATGTCTATTCCTCGGATATACCATTCCAATGGGCTATCATGTGCCTAAAACGAAGATTGTATGGAAAAGTTACGACCCTGGGAAGTTGATGTACCAACTTACCTGAATGAGGCCCACATGAATTTTGGTGCTTCATCTCCTACGGTTAGGTTTTTGGATGTATAGGGTTTTGGCATTCATGTTTGATGTAAAAAGGCCTTTGGAGCCTCATTTTAACCATCTTCTTCTGAATGAGTGAAACCATCACATCTCTTCTCAGATATAAGATGCCACCATTCTAGCAAGCTTGTTTCGGTCTGCATTTTTTAGTTTCAACATATTTCTTTATTGAATAGAAGCCAAGTTTTACTGTATATATACTATTTTTCATTGTATCTATGTGTTAATAATATAAATCTATATTCATTTTGTTCTTCTCATAAAATATGGATCAGTGGTATCAAAGCAGTTTACTCCTTGTCATTCTTAGTGCATGTCCCCGGCGAGGTAAGGGTACAAAGAGATGGATCTCGAGCTTTGTTTCTCTTGAGGAAAAGAGATCTCACGTTCCCAAGAAACCCTCCATGCCAGGAGAAAATAAAGACAATGGGACAAGAGATCCTTTCAAATTGTTTCTTCAGGAATGCCTCACACAACAAAAGAATGAGATGATGGATAGTTTTGTGCAAATCCTTTGACGAATACCAACTGGTAAGGCATATTCCTCGAGCGGAAGTGTCACCCCCTTCAAGGTACATATCAATTTTGATATTCATATATTTGAAGGTAAGATAGATTCATATGTTGTAGACAAATGGTCGAATCCTCTAGAAGGGTATTTTTCTATCCATAACTTTTCCAATAGAAAAAAGATTACAATTGCGCTCCTTAAAGTTGTTCCCCATGTCAAAGATTGGTGGGATACTTTCTGTGAGAAAAAGGAAGCATAGGAACCCTGATTATTTATAGTTTCACTCAGGTGACAGTCTTTCATGGATTTTATTAAGGAACAATACTTCCCTATTGGAATTTATGATGACCTGTATACAAGATGGACCACATTGCGGTAGGAAAGGGACCGAATAGTGCCAGAATTCAAAAATATATTCCATACCTTGCACACTAATATGGGTATCAAATATTCTGAGCGACATCTGGTGCTCAAGTACCGCGACGGTCTGCATATATACATCCAAACATAAATGGGGTCTCTTGACATCTCTTCCTTCGGCACAGCCTATCGAGATGTTGTCAAAATCGAGCAGAAGCATAAACAAAAGAAGTGAAAGTTTGGGTCTGGGAACCCCTCAGAAAATAAGAATGGAAAGGGCATCCCCAACCCACAGAACAAAGTGTAGAGAAATTATGGACATCCTTAGGACAACCTGTCTAAGATGTAAACAAAGAAGGACAATAGAAAGATGAAGAAATACAACTGGAAGTGGTGCGACTTCCATAAGATCCCCTAGCATAACATTGTCCATTGCTTCTCAAAGAAGTCATTGGTGGTTGAGGTGAAAGCCTCTTAATCAGATGCGGGTTCCGACTCTGAGTTAGAACCATAAAATGGGAGATATATTATTGATGTGGAACTGAGTGCCACCATTGCTACCACCAAGATTCAGCCTCATGAACCGGATGATCCAGAGGAAGGAGAGGGCCCCTTTCATTCACAGATGTGGGTAAAGGGTACTCCACTGCACTTCATCATTGATAGAGGTAGTCAGAATAACCTCATCTCAGCTGAGTTATTCAAGATCTTGGCCTTGTCGAAAACGTAGCATATGCAACCATAGACCACCGGATGGCTCCACCAAGGAAGGGGTCTTTTCATCAGCCAACAGTGTCTCATGTCCTACGATGTCAAGACCTTCAAAGATGAGGTATTGTGTGATGTTTCTCCCCTTGAAGTTTGTTATGTTATTTTGGGCCACCCTTATTTATGGAAACGTCATATTGTATATGAGTCTAGGCCTCGTAGTGTTATTATTAATTTGGACAAGAAATTGTACAGGATACCTGAGGTAGTCCCACCTACTTTCATTTCCCTGATCTCTGCCAAGCAATCCAGGAAGGTCATCTCTAAGACCAGGAATTTTTCCTTCTTGGTGATTCTCTCTCAAAGTGAGTGGAATGTTGCAGCCACATCCATGGCCTATGCAGCCAATATTTCCACATAGCATAATCAAGTGGATAAGGTCATGGAAGAATACAAAGACACCTTCTCCTCACCCACTTGGGCACCTCTGCACTGTTAGGTCAACCATACAATTGACCTGACCCCCGACACACCGCTACCCAACGGGCCAGTCTATCACTGCTCTCTATTAGAAAATGAGGAGATCAAGCGTAATATCCAAGAATTTCTCCAAAAGGGGCACATCCAACCCAAATCATCACCGTGTGGAATCCCAATTGTTCTTTTTAAGAAGAAAGATGGGACTTGGTGACTCTGCACTGATTACCGGGACCTAAAAAAAATCACAGTCAAGAACCAATACCTGATTGCACGAATTGACGATCTCATTTACCAGCTCAAGGGGGAAAGATACTTTAGTAAGATTGATATGAATTCTAGCTACCATCAAGTCCCAATAGAGTAGACATATGTATGAAAAACTACCTTCAAGTCCAAAGAAGGTCTTTTTGAATGGTTGGTCATGCCCTTTGGTTTGACGAATTCCCTAACAACTTTAATGAGGATGATGGATGATATCTTGCATCCTTTCACCAATTATTTTGTGGTGGTGTATCTAGATGACATCTTCATCTACAACAAGACTTGGGTGGAACACTTGCAGCATATTTAGTAGGTTCTGCATAGTCTGCGACAACATAACCTATATGCAAATTTGGAAAAATTCTCCTTCGGTATGTATAGGGTTCAATACCTAGGATACATTGTTTATAAACATGGGGTTCATTTGGATCCAGTGAAGATCCAGGTCATTCATGATTGTCCAGACCCAACCACACTCACTGAGCTTCAGGTCTTTTTAGGCCTTTCCAATTTCTATTGTAGGTTTGTGTTGGCATTCTCCCATATTGCATGGACCCTCATCCAAGTAACTAGGGGTGGTGATAAGGAAAATTTTGTATGGGTCCTATCACAAAAATAAAAATTTGATGATTTGAATTAGTGCTTGGGCTCATCCCCAGTGCTCTAATTTCCCAACCTGCAAAAACCCTTTCAGATCGAGAAAAATGATTCAAACTATGTTATGGGCACAATTCTCACTCAGCATGGACACCACATAGAATATCATAGTGATACACTATCAGATGTGGTTCGTAAGTACCCTAATTA
>JZKD02S1889824.1:21324-36779 GCA_000966675.3 Picea glauca
TGTTGGTAGATGACACATGAAGAAATATTAATAATTATTAAAAGGCATAAAATTGTTTAAGCTTATAAACAACTGATTCACCCCCCCTCTCAGTTGTTTTAGTATTTCCAACAATACCTATGTGGCTCCCCACAACATCAAATGCTACAAATGCCACAATTATGGTCACATAGCTCAGAATTGTAGAAGCATGATAAATTTCACCATGAAAGAAAACATCAATGTCATATACATGAAGGTTTGGAGAAGAAAGGGAAGACAAGAAGAGCAGGTGAATAAATAACAGGTCCCATAGATCGGAGGATTTGTAGTAGTGAGAGAAAGAAAAGAAGAGCATGTGAATAAAGAACAGGACCAAGAGATTGTACTCTCAGGAATTGTAGTGCAAGATCATAATGAATGCAAGGGAAAAAAGGAAGAAGTTAGATTCAGAGAGATGATGAGTCTACAGACGAAGAGGAATATTACTCTGCATTAGGGCGGATTCATCCATTGTTCTAAGCCATCCGGCTTGGAGACTCCTAGTATATATGAATATTGAACAAGGGGAGTCTATGCAGTAGCTATTACATATCAAATAACCATCCTTTGAGCAGTTTAAAGTGTTTGCAGAGACAAATTCATAGAAGTTAGATAGAAAAAGTACAGAATGACAGATTGATTGATTGAGAAGCAATGTTCCTATGAAGATATCAGAGGAATATCATTGACACACTTTCCAGGTAGGGATATATTCATTACAGATTTAAAGATGTATTGCAATTTAGTGGATATATTTGATTCAGTCTGAGAAATGGGAATATGTGATAATCAGTTATAGCAAAGAATCCTTCATGATAGTACAGTGACAGATGGGTCATCATCGTGGACACTTGAGTAGCATAGTTATGGATAGCTTATGACATATGGACAGATATGGATTTATGAGATCATTTTCAAGTCTAGACAAATATATGACGGAGAATATTTACAATTGGAATCAGTGGAATCAATGGAAAATTGGAATCAGTTGGTCACAAGAAGATAAGCATGAAAAGGCATAATGGAACAGGGAAAGAGAAACCTTTAGCAGAAGCTATATCATCAGAGGGACATTGTTGAACAGTATGGTCATTGATGTCTAAACAGTGAACATAACATGCCATGAATATGTTAAGTCGAGAAATTTTGAATGATTTTTATATATGTCATAGAATTACAAGAGGAATCACCAATGGACAAGAAGCACTGGAAGACATGAAAAGAAGAGTATGTAGGAAGTCACATATTGTTCTAAATATTGTAGAGGAGTCAAGGATAGAGAAACTATCAGAGAAAGAATCAGGAAAGAAACATTAGAAGCATGCAGATAGGGGGAGACATATCAACATGGGGAGTTATCTTTTTTCCAATGATGTCTAAAGGAGAGAAAAAAGAAAGATCAGAAGAGAAAGAGTCGAGCGCATGGATTCAGAGAAGAATTGTTTAGAAAGGGTATACTTTTAGAGGGAGTCAATATTTGTTATTGATATCAAAAAGAGAAGAGGACCTTGGAAAGAAACATGAGGACAGAAACATGTGAAGAGAAAGAAAAGATGCATGAAAATAGGAGGATCATGCCCAAGGAGAGATACCCTTTGTCATTGATGTCAAAGGGGGAGAGAAACATCGAGAGAAAAATTGATTAGGAGCAATGGTCATAGGGGGATCATGTGTATTGGAGTATGAGTGTTGTCATCAATGTTGGTGTTTTCATCAATGCCAAAGGGGGATATTGTTGGACAATTGGTTTTCATTGATGTCAACCCTCAAAGAATTCAAGATACCTCAAAGTTGTGATCGATATTGATGGTGAGTTAGGCTTCATTAATGGAAACAATAATGGTTGATGTCAATAGATTTGATGGGTGCATTTTATGAAGTCTACACGAAGCCCCAAAGGTGTGGTTGGAACTCAAAGTTTATATAGGAATAAGGACATGAAGGACAGTGTAATTGCAGGTAATATACTCATATATGGATAGTTCTTGTTGTGTCATTTCCAATGGTAGGTGGTATTCCATGTGGTTCCTCGCGGTTAGGGAGAAATTCCTTCGTGAAGTTGGAATCCCCAAAGAATGGTTAAGAAGCCCCTAATTGGTTACAAGTCATTAATGAAAGGGTAAAGTGGTTGCAACAAGAAAGTTCAAGAAGCCCTAAGATTAAGGAGATAATTTACATGGAAAACATATAAATACACCTCAAGGAGTCTCTCATAATTACATACACACATTCATTGAATATCTATATTATGAGAATATTTTGGTCTATTGGTGAATTTGAGGTCGATTTTGAGGCAGTGAAGAAAGTGAGAAGGAAGAGTGAAAGTTTCAAATCTGCAAAAAGCTAGGGTTTTTTTGTAACCCTAATTAAGCAGGCCCTTGTGGGTCATATTGAGGGTGTCATGCGAGGCACCCCCACTGGTTGTATAGGGATCTTCACGCGAGGCCCCACTAGAAAAAATTCTTAGTCCCATGAGTAAAATACAAAAGAGGGGAGAGATGTTAGTGCCAAGTTTTCAAGGAATGAGGTAAAGCTACAGGTCTATGTATCAGGATTAGAGGCACTAGGTTAGTTACAGATGTAAAGGTATGGTATTCTATATGTTATGAGGTTTCATCTTGGTGATATTATGGAACATACTTGAGGCATGTCCTTGTGAGTTTTGGTATATGCCTTGAGGCTCATACTGGATGTATGGTACATGTTGGTTGAGGTATATTTGTTGAGGTGCATTGTCGGTGCATATCTTGTATATATTGGCACATGGTTTATACTTGAGGTGCATGGTTTATACTTGAGGCACATGGTTTGAGGCACATCTTTGTTATATGTTGATGATGTGATGGCCAAGCCTTTGGTATCTTGTTGAGGAATTGGTATATGTATGAGGCACATACTTGATGCATGATGTGAGGCATATTCTTGGTACATGTATGAGGTGCATGTCTTGGTGATGTAGGTACATGTTGGTACCCCATAGTGATGTTATGGTACATTGATTAGTAGCACATATTGACTATATTGGTATCTTGGTATTGTGGCCATCTTGGTTATGCTTGAGGCACTTCATTGATGATATCTTATGATATGGTACATGGTTGATGCATTAGACGATACATGGTTTATGTACTTGATATGGTACATGATTGGTACAGGGTATGTTATAGGTGTTGATGTACATGGATGATACATGCTACATGGTTTGGCATATGCTTGAGATATATGGTTGGTTTCATATCATTGATGTTTTGGTACATGATTGAGACACATATCTTGTGTTGGTATGTTGGTGATCTTCGTACATGCTTTGTAGAGGCATATGTTGGTGATTCTTGAGCGTATGGTTTAGAGGTGTTCTTGGTGATCATGGATCTGGTTTTGTTGATGTTGAGTATCAGTGACAATGAAAGGTTGATGTGATAGGTTGATGTGACAGGTTGGATACAATGACAGTTTGGTGACAATGACAGGTTGGTGACAGTGACAAGTTGGATACAATGACAGGTTACAGGATGATGTGACAATGGCAGTGACAGTGACATTGATTGTGGCAGTGATTGTGGTAGTGACAGTTTGGTATACACTTATATTTCAAGGTGGCAGGATGGGGTAAAGAAAGGGGGTTGGAGCATCCTTTTGGTTAGTGTTGGAGAACTCAGGGAGTTGGAGCCTCCTTCATGTTGGAGCCTATAAATAGGGGGTTATATCCTGCTTCTAGTCATAGGTGGAGAACTCGAGGAGTTGGATATTCCTTCGGGTTGGAGCCTAAGAATTGGGGGTTATATCCTCCTTATAGTTCGAGCTAGAGAATTCAGGGATTTATAGCTTCCTTTAGGTTGGAGCCCATAAATAGGGGGTTGTAGCCTCCTTCCACTTTCATCTTGAGAATTGGGAATTTGGTGCTTTCAATGAATGTATTCTTGACAATATATAAGAAATCATTCTATGGTTTTCTCCCATTTTGGTTTCCACGTAAATTTTGGTGTACATTATATTTGATGTGATGTTTCTTATGTTTATATTTTCATGATGTATTGAATGAAATCATAGATGATACATTGATGATATATTGTTGATAAAGTTGAAGTTTATGTTTGTGGTTAAAAGTGGTAAAAGTGTTCATACTGATTCACCCCCCTCTCATTATTCTAACACCTTTTATAGGCTCCCATCCCGGGATAATGGTTCTCTTGAGGAATACAAATCATCAAATATCCAAGCCCTAAAAACCTCAATATTGTTCCTTCAATATTGTTGGTTGACTATTATCTCCCTTGCTACCCCTTCACTCCTTTCCTCGAACCCTACCTTACACACTTCCTTGCTCCACCTATGAGTCACTGACTCCAATAGATATATCATCCTCTGATATTTGAACGAACATACTTCTTGACTCATCTGATATCCCCTTGATTCATTGTCCTTCGTGGCTCAATCACTTGAGAAAAATCTCATCTTTGCTCCAAAGTGTATGGCTCGGGAACATGAGTAAAAGTCCATCTTTGCTCCTATGTTCTCTCATGTGGCTTAGATATCTAAATGAAAGTTCTTCTCCACCTATATGATATCTCCTTGTTGTTTTCCTAACCTCCTACCATTTCTCATCAAACCACCCAACAAACATTTCCTGCTAAAACTGCCTTTGTACTGACCTGTACGGACCTATACGCAACTATCTCCATTGTAACCCTTGTATGTACACAATTGTCACTACTGCAACCCACATATGTATATGATTGTCCTCATTTTGAATCATGTATGTACACAACTATATCTTTTGTGACCCATGTACACCTTCGTACACCTACAAAAACCATTGTTCTTCCTGAGTATTGTTGTTTCCTAGAAATCATTCCTTTGATTTATTCATGTTGCTTTATAGATATGCTAAGATATCCTATAAATATGAAAGATACACTACAAAATATAGTGGATTTTTTCTTAGTCCTTCAAGCACCCACCTTGTCACTCTTGATCCCATAGATCTACTCCTCCAACCCTAGATCTAAACTTGATCTCTCCCCTAGTCACCCAAATCTCATAGACATGTCGATGTGCATCCTGAGATAGGCTCCCTCTCAAAGAAACCTTGCTCAAATACCATGTTGATTTTTCTCTCACAACCCTTGGTATCTTATGATACCATGTTGATATTCCCCTACCCAACACTCGACAGTTAGCTCAAAATAAAATCACTTTATCTACTACAAGAACAGTTGAGTAATCAACTAAACATGCAGCATGAGAACTAATAAGGAAACAAAAAATATATCACATAGACACCAATATTTTCGAGTAAACTTCCCTTGGAAAAACCCTAGAGGGAAAACCAGTCTTAATATTCTTTTATTAAGGTCAAATAAGGGCTCTTGTGATAGGGAAAATGGCCCACTGAGAGAAATACAACTACGAACAAACTTAACATAGTCTGATCTATTATATGTCCCCCCCTTCAACTGACCTACGTACATACGTGACTATCTCTTCTGTGAACCATGTATATGTACAGAAAAAGTCCATACAACACACCCCTTTCATGTGGCTTTAATCCTCTGAAACCCACCTATGGTTGCCTCTACTCTCTCTTCTCCTTGACCTGTATGATCTCTAGATGTAAGTCCTTCTCCACCTATCCAAGATATTGAACCACGGTCCTTTGTGATCCAACCTTCTCTGCATCAACACTTGGATGAAATATCTTCACCCAACCTATGAGATCTCCTCACTCTTGTGTAAGAAAAATTTCTTCTTTGCTTCAACAATCCTCTCACTAGAAAAATTGTTTCTCTGCTAGGTCCAACCTTGATCTCTCATCAAGGTAACTAATCTCAACATCTCACCAAAGATCCCAACCTTTGAATCTCACCAAAGGTCCCTTTCTCTTCGCATCTCGCCAAGATTCTCCCTTGCTCTTAGCATCTCACCAAGAGTTACACAATCTTGGCATCTCACCAAAGATCCTCACGTTGGTCTCTCACCAAGGTTCTCTTGATCTCTCTCATCAAGAGTGACTTCCTCTCAAATTTATCCTCCTCCTTCACCCTAGCCTTGATTTTATAATCATGAGTTATAATCTATTTCTAATCTTCCTTGAGATTTATATTACATGCTAAGATTGCATGCATGATAGACACATGCCAATGCAGAAGTACGTATCTGATGCTACCACTAACATCAACATTTAAGTGCTTTTGTCATTGGCTTTGAGTTTGTAGGAGTACTTGTAAGGGCATGCTCTGCTAGTAGTATGGCCAGCATGCTCTGCTAGTAGTATGGCCAATGGATTTGCAAAGAGTGGCTTCAGAGACCGTGCATCCTCAAGCTAACTTATTCTCTTCTTCAATATAATAGTTTGTACCTCTTTTTCTGAAATGGAATCAAAAAGGGACTCTATTGTGCATTGATGTAGTTTCATGAGCGCATATGGTCCAATTCATGCAACATCTAGGTCATCACTTGATTTATGAATGACCTTTATATTTTTAAGATTGACCTTGTATATCTGCATTTTCCTTTGCTACTTGTTGTATTGAGTGTTGTGTAGTGTCAAGGAGTGATGCCCAAACAACATTGGTTCTTCTCTTGCGATATCCTATCCAATCTTCTTGATTTCTAAGATTCTTTGTGCTACCCAGCCAGGTAGCTCTATACAGTCAATCAACATATTGTCAACAACTTCTAGACTTCCTGGAGTTCCTAGGATTCCTGAATCTTGGGAATTGTCTTTTTTTAGGGTACGTTTCCTTTTTTGTTGTGAAACTGCATGTGCACAGTCAATATTGACATAGTGTGGTTTCTCTCCATCATCACCTCTTGCACACATGTCATTACTCTCTTCTCTATTTAGATTGTACTCGTGTGTTCTTTGTCCAGAGGAGGATTTCTTACATGCATGGGGATTGGAGGAAGACTGGACATTGGTGTTAATTTTTCCCTTTTGTCTTGTTTTTCCTTGATTTTTGGTATTTGAGCTTATTTTTGTTCATAATTCCTTATTGCATCCATTGGTGTCATTTTTGGGGTAGGGTTTGTCACCATTTTCCTCATCAAATCTTGTGAACGGATTATTATACCTTATGGATTTTAAGTATTGGGAAAATAGACCCTGGGGGTTGAAACTGACTAGAGGTTGTGCTTCTTTTAGATCAAATGCACTAAATGTTTATGAGACTTCTTTCAGATGATCCATATTCCTGAACGTTGTGTTGCCAACTCGAAAAGGAAATTTACTGAATTGTCTTTTTCTTTTCTTGTCAAATGTAATGCACTTGGCTTTATACTAGCGGAAAACTTCAGCGACAAAATATCTATCACAGACAAACATAGGAAGTATAAAGGGATTTTCTTAGCAACCATACAACCGTATGTATGTATGGTTTTCATCTTGAATACAAATTCCCTTTCCATTCAAAAATATCTCAGCTTCCTGAGTTATTCCCCTAGGCTCTGCCCCAACCAACATTTGTTTGAATTGTTTAATAAAATCATCTTGAACAATATAAAAATTAAATCTTGTTTTGATTTTAGATAGCATCGGGTGCCAAAATTACATTGGTTCCTTCTGTGTATTTACATTTTCTTTAACAGGGAGACTATAAAATGCATTGCAATAAACAATTGCGAACACTAGATATGCGGCCATATAAAAACTTTGAACCCTTAAGCAATTGCCTAATTGAAAGAAAAGTTCATCTAATATCACCTATGCCCAATCAAACATGACATCCCTCTGGAAGGTAAAGTACAATGTATACAATGTTGACTTAGGTACGTGTGAAGTCGATTGTCACTCAGCTACACATGCGAACAGCCATGAAAAGTCTCAGTATGGCTCTTGCAGCAAAGTTATGTCAATTGTTGAAAGGTCGCTTGGTATATTTGCAGACGCTAGAAGAAATTCTCTCAAAATATTGGCACCGTCTACTTGGGACGCTAGGAATGTGTATGCTTATGTAATCTTGGAAGGTTTATTTACAGTAGGAAGATGAAGTATTTTGGTGAATACCTTTAGATTAACCAGGACTAGATTTTTTCCTTTTGTTGTGACCTTTATCATTCTTGTCCTACAATCAAATCTTCAAGCACACCAGGATACAAGTTCCTTACAATCAAAAATGCCATATACACTGCAAGCATTTACAAGTCTTGTGGTCTAGATTTTTTCTGTTTGGTTTTCTTCTGCACTCTCGCTCAAGAACCAGTTGTAGGACATAGACTGGTGTAAACTCTTGTTGTCTCTAGCCAGTGAATTGACAGTATCGTCGAAAAATGAATGGGTTTTATTTTTATTTTCCATATGACTATTTTTTAAATTGACTTGGCATAGGTCAAGGTTAGAAATAATAGATTATCAAGGCCCATTTTCTTTGACGCTAATTGCATGCCGCATATTTACTAGGATGTCCTTTGCACACATATGAACTATTTTTGGAGACATGTGATCATAATTAGAAATCACTAAGCAGTGCATAGAACAGTGGGACATTTAATTTGCATTATTCATGATCGCCATGCTTTCTTTGTGAGTCGGTGCAAATCAACTTGTCATAAAAGATTTTGTTTTATTGCAAGTTACATCCATTTCCAGAATCACTGTTGTAAAGGTATCGGATGTGCCGAGGATTTCAACTGCAGAACATATGCATGTGCAATATGTGAAGATAAGATAGTAGTAAAAGACTCGGTGCATGGTGGAAAATCGCTACATAAAGAGGCTTTTTGATAGGGAGTGTTTTGGGATGTTGTTACATCTTGAATTAGTACATGCTCTAGATGGTGGATGTGCACAACTTCAATACCAATTATCAATTTACAGTCCTTGTCAGTTGATAGTTTATACGAAGCTAATCTTAATGCCATATTCTTTAAGGTTAGTAACCAAATTTGTCTATCAACTTTATGTAAACTATATCTGCTATACGTGTGTTATTTTAAATGCACTTTGATATATGTGAAAATTATGAATAGTACATTATGAAGGTGGAATTGCTTCAAAGGCCAAGTGCATAGGACATATTTAGTAACATCCTTTTTTCATAGTTGACTTAGTTATCGGTATGTGAAATGGTTAAAAGAGGGCATGGTTAAAAGAGGGCATTGGACAGCTCATAGAAATTCGTGACATTTACTTCGCACAATTGCTTACTAGCCTTAGTTTTTTTCACAAATCTCACCAAATCTACATGCCATAAATGACTTGGTTATCGTGCAAATTTAGTTGCCTGCAAGAATCCACCATGTCGAACGGACATTTACTTTGCACAGTTGATTAATAGCCTTTGTTTTATTTCATAAATTTGAGCAAATCTACCTACCATAAAAGACTTGGTTATCATGCAAATTAGGTTGCTTGTCAGAATCCACAATGTCCAACCATTGCAAATGCCAAAGTGTGACATCCCCAGACTGGGCGAGACATTGTCAACAAAAATTTAATAAGTAATTTAATTGTGCAGTTGTGATGGATGATTGGAACGAGTGCATCTCGGGTGCATGCACAAGAAT
The DNA here is from genome assembly GCA_000966675.3 of Picea glauca. Taxonomy (NCBI): domain Eukaryota; kingdom Viridiplantae; phylum Streptophyta; class Pinopsida; order Pinales; family Pinaceae; genus Picea; species Picea glauca. The sequence continues at coordinate 30,850 of JZKD02S1889824.1, forward strand.
TTAATAAGCAATTTAACTATGGAGTTGTAGAAAATGATTGGAACAGGTGCATGTAGTGCATGTACAAGTCTCGAAGTTCCAATGTTCCACTCCCAAATGGTTGTCTTTTATTTACTAAGTGTTTGTTGTGCTAAATATGTATAATTAAGTTTTATTAAAAAACAATAATTAACTTTTTATTAAATTAATAAATAATTATTAATGTTTTAATTATCTATATAGGATTATATAAAAAAGTTTAGAAAAACCTTTTTACACCAACTAACAAACATCATTATCAAATACTATGTTATAGACTTTATCCACAATTTATATCATTTACATGAATTTCAATGACCTACAAAAATCATTATATCATTTTCTATGTATTTTATTTAGTAACTATGTCGAGGTGTGGAAGTTATATCTGTGCACACTGTATGTTTGTACTAGAGATGTATAGTTATCTTTTATTAAATTAATCATTAACATTTATTTTTAATATGCATATATATGTAAAAATCATTTTGTTAGCAATATGCGTATGTGTAATAATATTCTATTATTAAAAACATTGATAACCATTTGACTAAATGTTTGTTGTGCAGGGATATACCTGTGTGGAGGTGTAGAATTTATATGTGTGTAGGACAGAAGTCTGTGTTGAATATGTAATTAAGTTTCTCTGCACACATTACTAAAAAAAAAATTTAATTGATAAATAATTATTAATCTTTTAATTATTTTTATACAAGTGTATTAAAAAAATTTAAAGATATATGAGGAATCTATGTATGTAGATGTATATGTCAAGAAGATATATATGTTTAACAATATATTCTAAGTTAAATGTATGCATAAAATCATTTTGTTCACTTTGTATTCTTATTTGTATTATGCGTGTATAGTTAAAATTCATTGTGTTAAGCATATGTTAGTGCTAATGTGGAGAAAATACACGTAGACAGAACGCAAAGACATTGTCACGACAAGGGGTTTCACATAGCCTCAAAAAATCTCTAAGTAAAAAAGGATTTTGGCTAAGGAATTCTAAATAGATATTAGGTTTACAGAAGAATTTGACACAAGATTTGCATTTAGATTTTTGTATTACAGTGACATGTACATGACCTATGATGACCAAAAGGCTTCCTTTCATTCGAAAGTATCCAAATTAGATACGTTCTCACTTGAAATTTTCCATGTTTCATGTAGGATTTTAAAATGGTCATATCTTTGCAGTGCACAAATCCATATGTTCAGTACTAGTGCAATATGCACAGATGTCTCAAGTTCTTGCAAGAGTCTAGTCTATTTGCAGTTTCTCTGCCTACAATGCACATATGCACACCTGTGCACGGTCGGATTGTGTGCACCCATATCTTCAGTCTTCCTGCATTTCGCACATGTGTATCCCCGCAAAGAGGACATTTGTTCTATTTTTTAAGAATAGCATTGAGATATCAAGTAAATCATTGCATTGCACTCTTCGCACTTCCGCACTCATAGTAATTGGAATACTTGCAAAATGAAATCTATTTGCAATCCACTAAACCCGATGGAAGTTTCTTTTCAATTGATTACTTGTATATGTACATTTAGGATTCATCATAATTCCGACCAAGAAAAGCTATTGTAGTTAATGGTTGTTTTCAATTCTATTTGTTTGTCCTTTGCATACAAGTTACTGGAGTCACGCATAGCAATATGAATTGTTTGTTTTGACATCTTGGGAGGGACACAGTGCTAAAAAAAAATCTTTGCAATGGGATAAAACAGATAGGCTGGAAAAACAATCAACTATGGTACTTATCTTATTGCAACTTCAACATTTTACGGTGCATTGAAACAATAGAAGAAAATAATTGTCGGAATCCCATGGAAAAAACCTTTAGAAATAGAAATGTTGTCTGGAGGAAGAATAGGGGAAAATGATATTGAAGACTTGTATACTTTTTTGAAATTTGCAATCATCAAATATAAGTGCAAAACTTGTGGACAATTTCTACCATATATAGATTTTAGTTAAAAAGCCTGCAATTTACTAAGATTCTTATTTAATATCTGGTTTAATGAACATAACAATGTTTTTTATCGGAGTTTTCTTGCATTTGATTCTATATAGGCCAATTAAAATACTATTGTTAGTGTTTTTCTATGAGACATTTCTCATAGAAACCAAAGAAATAGAAATAATATTCATTCAAACCAAGTTGCTTAAATCAATGGAAATTGCATCGATAATTCCATGTTATGTTATAATCGATAAATGAGATTATTTTAGAGACCCAGTTTCACCCACCTGACAAACCAGATTTGACACAATATTTTTTTTCTTCTCAATATAACAAGCATCAAAATGCCTAAGTTGATTTCTATGCAAAAGCTTTGTCACATTTTTTGTTCTTGCTTGCACTAGATGCAAATGTAAAAAAATCAATTCAAAGAAACAGGGCAATATACATATGCATATAATATATGTAAGCAGGACAAATGTAGTTTCCATTTTTATACAACAATAGCACAAAATTATTTATAGTAGCAATTTCTAACACCGGCAATAGAGATGCATATCGCATTTGCAAACAACACCAAATTTTCTAAAGATGTCAAGGTTGTGTTACAATTTCCATAGCAACGACAATATTCAAAGCATCAAACAGCAAAAGTTGCTCAAATTGCAATCTAGATTTTGTAACAATATATCAATGTTGCAATGTAATGTGACCAACAACATGTAAACATCTAGTCCAATGTGCATCAAAATTTTGACATAATTGAATTGCAAAGAATGCAATAGCTCGACATTGCAATGCCAACAATATCCAACAAATTAATTTGACTCAATGCATACGCTATTGCTGGTTTTCAATAACTACAAAGGAAATATGTATATATGATGTATATGACATTATGCATCAGCGTTTTCATCAATATAAAAATAATAACTAGATTATAGTTACAGTATTTGTAAAAAGAAATACAAAATAAATAGACAGAATTCATTGCAGATGCATGATGGCATTGTCCTTGCTCAATCTCTATCCCATGCAGCAAGATGTTGTCTTCATTTAAGGTAAATTTTTCATGTACTCAAAAGTCGTGCAGCATATAAATTGTTTTGGTTTCTTTTGCAAATATGTTTCATATTGCATTTATGTTAAGCTAGGAAGTAGTTCCTACAATATAGGTTCCATGGCGATACATTGCACATTTTTATTGTGGATTGTACATATAAAAATAATTGGGTAATTTTTATATACAAAATGTCATCTCTGATTACATCTTACACAGTCAAGCATTGCATTTTTATTAAAGCAAATGCCCTTGCAGGAGAGTTGCAAATTGCACAAGCAGTTTCAAATGGAGTTGAATATGCATTTGTTGCTATCATTGTACTTTCAACCTGTTTATACAATACAAAGTTTAATAATTTAGGCTATATGTGTGTGTGTGTGTGTGTGTACAAAAATCATATATATACTAGGTCGACAAATGTTGTAAGTATATATTGACAACTCTATCTACAAATCTTGTGTACAACGATATTTGAAATACAACATTTGTCGACCCAGTAATATATGAGTTTTGTTATAAATGTCGATTGTGTTGTGTGGAACACGTTTTCTTTTACATCTCTCCTCTTTGTTAAATTTTTAAATAGAAAAATAGAAAATATTCATGTTTGTGATTGTTGTTCCAATGAAGCAAAGAAATGTCCATATGTCTTGAAAAACTGCAGTTGATACATAAAAGAATGTAGTTTTCATATGGCTACACCTATGATATAACAACATATAAACAAAAAACAATGGACAATGAAAAAGCACAGTGTTTCCTTGTCATCCTTTATGTTTCCATATTTTATATGCAAATTGTACTGCAATCCAACTTTCCTAGCCAGCGTCATGATAGCTCCAATAGTGCCAATTGGATAAATGTATGTATTACTTACAAATTGCTTGATTGTTCTGTCTGGTATGAAATTGTATTCTTTGCAGGTTGGAGACACTGTCTTGATGACACTTGATTCAAGTATTGATATAACATGATCGTAATCACCACGGTCATAGCCACTTTTTGGTAGAATTTTGAAATTTGTAATAGATATTCTAGTCCTGTGAACAATATTTTTCTCATGTCTTTCAATTAGGTGTGTAGGAACGGTCAATGTAATTGGCATCATGTCATTTGCATCTATAATGTCATCACGCAAGATTTTGTGTGATCTATTCACTTTATCCAAATATGTGTTGTAAACAACCATCACATATCCAATGAATACCTCTCTAGTTTTGTGATGGTTCATGTCCTCTATTGAGACAATATTCAAAGTTATAGAGCCGCATCATGGAATAGAAATTGCAGAAAATGAGAAATATGAAAATCAGTTTCACTGTGTTTCTTGTTCAGCTACAAAATGTACAGTTTCATATACATATATTTCTACTTGGTCCTTTTGAGCATGGATAATTGCTTCAAATTGCAGGTATACCTATTTTTCCTGAACTGAATATATCAATTTGCAAATTGCATAAGTTCCCAATGTTATTAGCTTTCCATGCTATCACAATGTGAAAATAGAAAATATCTTATGGGAATTTACCTTTGGCTCTGTTGTTGGGAATATGTCTGCAATGCCCTAATACTAATACTTCCCTAGTTTGTCCAACTTCTCCTTTTTTGCAATAACAAATATGTGAATGTGTAGCACATACAATATATTTTATACTATGTTTAATTTGACATATGGACATCTTTCATTTTTTTTTTATAGAACATATGCACATTAACTATGCAAGTCACAAAACTACATTTCACATGATACAACACATAGCATTGAAAAATTGTTGATGATGTGTACAAGATTAAAATGCCAAAATGCCTACAAAGGCAAAAGAATTGCCAAGTGTAACAGACTTTGTTATGAAAATTGGCACATAGCATTGTCCATAGGGACAAACTTTTACTTTTCTACTAGAGGATCTATATGCATTTGCACAACACTTTGAACCAGATCTGGAAATTGAAATGCATCTACAATTAGCAATCAGTGGGATGGTGATTGCATGACCCTATGGAACTATAACAGTCATGCACTTTGATAGCCATGTATTTTTCACAATGAACAAGTGATTTATGGTAGTTTGGTTTTCCAAAAATCAAAGGCTAATTAGAACTTGTGTGAAGTAATTTTTTGGGTTTTTTATCAGGTTTCCAATGCTTTCTATTAATCACTCCTCATATTTTGTGACTAACTCAAGTCCGCAAAGAAGATGTTAGTAAATACGCAATGATTTCTATTAATCATTTCCCATATTTTGTGACTAACTTAGGTCTGGAAAGCAAATGTTAATAAATAAACCCTATGCATTTGGCCTTAAAGAATAAGAATGTCAGTAATGCACTATTGATAATTTCCAGGTCTATCAAAATGCATTTCAACAAATAAACCCATAACAAATAGAAAAATAAAATAGCATTTTTGTGCAAACAACATATGCAGCACATATTCTAGTAATAATCTTGCTTAAGAAACGATTTAGAGAGGACCATGGTCAAATTTTCTTGTTAAACTTGAACGAGATGACATGGACATTAAATTGGACAAAGTTGCGGGATGACAAGTATTGTAAATTGATGACTAGTATTGATATTGTGAAAATCACTTATGCAAATTATGCATTGACTCAAGATGTAACCATCTATTAGAAAACTTGTTGTCAAAAGCTTCTTTACCGAGCTATTTACAAGAAAACTTGGCATGCTAGCAGATTTGCAGATACCATATTACACGGCAAGTCATGGACAATACATAGGAAACTAGAAACGACAACACTCTTGTTGGATCATGTTGTCATTGATGCCAATGGTTTGTCATTGATGCCAATGGTTTGATTACTTGGGAGATTGTTGGATCATATGTCATTGATGTAAATGGTTTGGTTTGA
>JZKD02S1889824.1:61986-77931 GCA_000966675.3 Picea glauca
TATATATATATATATATACAATCTCAAAACAGCATACCTTGTTTTTGTCTTTGTTTATATTTGATTCATTTTCCATACACATAGTTTATGAGATAGCTCTTGAACAATTTAACTAACGCCTGGAAAACAAAAATAACAATGAAGCCTTATTTTTTTTGCATATATTATGCAGATCAGGAATATTCCATTCAACCATTTGATCCAGCAACACAGCTGATAAAATAGAACTTGTTTTGCCTAAACACCACACCAATGCTAATGCAATTTTGAATAAAACCAAGTAATCATACTATGCATGTAGCATACACTATCATTAAAGGCAACATACTAGGAGGAGAGGCGATGCATCTAGAAGAAACGCAAAGAAAAAGTGTAGCTTATCTATAAATTGCTCGATGATCTAATCGATATATGTCTAAAATACAGTTTAGCATACTCGCATCTTGTTGTTGGTTTTCAAGTAATTTTAGGTCTACAATTTATTTGTCTTGGATACTTTGCTAGTTTAAATCCTTCTTACTTTATTATTTTTGAGGTTGGAAGAAGTTTTTGCAATAGTTGGCGTGAAAGTGCACAATAATAAGCAGCATGGATTCTATGCACAAGCACTTAAAATACATAGTACTCATTGTGCTAGTGACATTCCTTTTCCACTGTCAAATTTCCCAACACATGCATGCACTGACTGTCGTGACATGTTCATACCTATACTTGGTCTACCTAAGATAATATATTTTTAATCCTTATGTGGTAAACATGCACGGAGTATCATGTTGCATTTCTACACCTCTACGCCTCTTCACTTCCAATAGTTCATCATCCCTAATTGCGATAGGCAATGTAATTTGCAATATATCTCACTGATTTATGGTAAATTGATTTTCTTTGATCTACTAGAAAACTCTATGCATCTAGAACCACTACAAAAAAAATGGCAATTCCAAATTGAATAAACCAAGTAATTGTATTATGCACATATCACACATTATCAAACATGATGAGAGATGCATAATTGTGGCAGTGCAGGAGAACAAACGCAACCCTTCTCTATACGAATATAGACCAAGTGATAAATATACAAAGCATCACCTCTGTGAAATATACACCTATGTGGAAGTATTCATGGCATTGCTCTGCCAATCGTACAAGAGTCTATGCAACCAACTTTGCAAATGCCAAACCATAAGTGACATGAATTCTCAGCACAAGCCTCCAAACTCTAGAATCATGCATAAGAACTGAAAATAGAAAAAGAATTTGCTCAATCTATTTATGTTGGGTATGTGTTATATTCTTTGGTAGTTTTTTAGATCTATTTTTGGGCAGTTTTTTCGATACATTGTTTTCACCAATGGTTTTTTATTTTCGGTCAAGGAATTAGGGTTGTTGACTAATTCGGGTTATTGGATTAGGGTTTTGGATGCTACAGGATCCTATGTGTATATTGTATTATAAACAATGTATGATGTGAATGAATATAGAATATGTTGGTTTTCCCAGTTTGGGTTTCCAGGGGAAAAATCTCTGTGTAATGTGTGTATTTTTCATTGTATATTTTATGTTCTTTTATTGAAAATTTGTTTGCAGTAAATAATTGTACAAGGTTAAAATATACAATTTCAAATCTTCATCCAGTGCGCACATCTATAATTTGTGTACTTTAGACCCTCTATTTTGAATCCTTGTGCGGAGAACATGCATCAGAGATCCACGCGAGTTTCTATACTTCCACAATTTTGCATTTTCAATAATCATACATCTATCATTGTGAAAAGCGATTCAATTTGCAAATTACGTCACTAATCTATTATAAATTCATTTCCCCTCCGTTCGAAAGGAAAGGGACACATCTATAAATAGTGCCAAGCAAATGCAATGCTTAACTGTACATTGCTAGATCATGTAGTCGATAAATGTCTAAAAGACATTTCCGTTGATTCGCAACTTGCTCTTTGCTTTGGTGTAATTCCAGTTCCGCGACCTATTTTTGTTTCGACAATTTGCTAATCAAAAGCCTTATTCACTTGTCCACTTTCAATGTTGGAAAAACCTTTTGCAACAACAAGTGCCAAACTACACAACGATAATGGGTATAAATTCTTTTCACAACCAATGAAAATACATAATACTCATTGTTCTATCCATATTCCTTTTCTAGTGCCAACCTGCACTAGAAATCGTTTCCATATGTTCATAGCTATACTTGGTGCACTTAAGCTATTTTCTTTTTTAATCCTTGTGCGGATAACCCACACTGGTCACTCTCTCGCATTGCTACATGTTTGTGCTTCTACATTTCCAATAGTCAAATGTGTTGTTTATTTGTACATTGCTCGATGGTTTTTTATTATTGTTATTACTATTCGAAAGGTAGCCTATATACATGTAAAATAGATATTGGTCGATTTCAATCCTGCTATTGCACTTGACACAATGACAAATTTGAAACCCATTTACCTTTGGAAAATATCCAAGTAAAAAAAAAAAAAATCATATGATGCACATCAAGATTGTCTCATTCAACCATTTGATCCAGAAGTACAGTTTATAAAAGAATTGGTTTTCTTAAACACTATACTAACTCCAATGAAAATATGAATGAAACCAAGTAACTGCACTATTCATAGAGCACAAACTATGAAACATGATGCCAGATGCGGAACTGCGGCAGTGCAGAAAGGGAAGATATATGAGTTATTCGCACAAATTTGAAGATAAACCAATTGTTAAAAAGACAAAGCACCAACTCTATGTAGCATACACCTATGCCAATTTTTTTATGAAATTGCTTTGTCAATTGCACAAGTCTTTGTACAACCAACTCTTCCAATGACAGACCATAATTTGTGTGAATTCTCAGTGCAAGCGTCAAAAGTCTATAATCCTCGTGCACCCCGCACATCTATAATTGTCATATTTAATATGTTCTGTATCTAATCCTTGTCATGAGAACCTGCATAGGTCACCCTCCTGCACCTCATCATTTCCAATAGTTCCACATTATTCATTGTGACAAGTGACGTAATTTGCAAAATATTGATTTTCTCCCATTTAAGATAAAATGTGACACATATAGAAACAATACCAAGAAAATATGGTGTTTATCTGTAAACTTCTCGATGGTTTTTTATTACAGTTATTGCTACTCGAAAAGTATATTATATGTGTAAAAGACATTTTAGAAAACTTTCATCCTAGTCTTTGCTTTCTTGTAATTCCAGGTTTACGGGCTATTTGAATAATATGTTTGTCATGAGCCTTCTTACTTGCCCACTTTTGAGGCTGGACAACTGATCCCAAATGTTTGTAGCTATACTTGGTGCACTTAAGTTAGTCTGGTTTTTAATCCTTGTGCGAAGAACCCGCCCTGAGAACTCTCTCGCATTGCTACACTTTCACGCTTCTACGTTTCCAATAGTTTTGCATCATTGAGTGTTACAAGCAACACAGTTTGCAATATAGATGCTTGATTTATCATAAATTGATTTTCTCTGGTCCAAGAGGAAATCAATTCCATCTAGAAGTATCCTAAAGTAAATGTGTTCCTTATTTGTACATTGCTTGAGGTTTTTTATTATTGTTATTGTTATTCGAAAGGTAGTCGATACACGTGTAAAATAAATTTTGGTCGATGTCAATCCTGTTGTTGGCATTGATGCAACGATAGGTCTGTAACCCATTTATCTTTGTACAATATGCAAATAAAAAAATAAAATAAAAAATGTTGTGTATATGATGCACATCAATAATATCTCATTCAACCATTTGATCCAACGATACAGCTGATAGGATAAAATTGGTTTTCTTAAACACTACACCAATGCCAATGCAAATATGAATGAAACCAAGTAATTGTACTATGCATAGAGCATAAACTATCAAACACGATGTCAGATGCAAAAATACGTTAGTGCGGAAATGGAAGACGTATTATTTCTTTGCACACAAATTGAATTTATACCAACTGCTAAATATACAAACTACCAACTCTATGTGGAATCGTTGATGACATTGCTTTGTCAATTGCACAAGTCTCTATGTAACAGACTCAGCTAATGCCAAACCATAAGTTGCATGAATTCTTAGCATAAGCATTGAAATTATACAATCCTTGTGCATCTCGCACAACTATACTTGGCATATCTAAAACAGTTTGTTTTTAAAACTTGTGAAAAGAACCTGCACAGGCCACCCTCCCGTGGCTCAACATTTCCAATAGTTATGCATCCGGCATTGTGACAAGCGATGTAATTTGAAAAATAGATCACTTATTTATAATAAATTGATTTGTTCCCATTTAGGACCAAACTCAACACATCTAGAAGCGGTTCCAAGCAAATTTGTTGTCTATTTGTAAACTTCTCGATGGTTTTTTATTATGGTTATTGTTATTCGAAAAGTATCTTATATGTGTAAAAGACATTTTTCTTGCCCATTTTTTAGACTGGATGAAGGTTTTGCAATAGCCATATCTCCAACCTTCGCACAACTATGTGTCTAACCCAACACAAAAGCTCTAAATGAATGCCATTTTCTTTCAAACTTGTCAAAATTAACCAGTCTCAAATCCCTCGAATATCGTTCAAATTATATATGTTATCACAATTCATCGTGGAGACGCACATCACAGCACGACCATACCTGGTATAGATTCTATGCATAAGCATTGAAAATACACAGTACTCATTGTGTCAACAATATCAATCTTATATTGCTGAGATGCGTAAGACATAGTCGTACAGAGTGTCGTCCTTTATGCATATCAAAATCCTCCAGGAAAACTGCAAAATGCTCGTCTTTCTAGACCATATTTTTCTATACTACAATCAAACCCCCAACTAAAAAAGAAAGATTGAACACATTGCAATGCACCAACCTAAAACCATCATTGCTCTACACCACATCCAAAATAATGCATTGCTCCCTAAATTTATACCCGCACTATCTCCATAGCATCAATCAACTGCAAAACAAGATGAAAAATACAAGTTGGGAACAGGGAAACACCCAAAAACAATCAAGACCTAATTGTTCGCACAAACATTGAAAATATACAGTGTTTCATGTGTTAGTGATACTCACCTTCCACTGCCAAGATGCACAACACATAGTCGCATCGAGAGGTGCCATATGTTCATAGAAAAAGCCTCTAGGCAAACTGCAAAATGCCCATTTTTCTGAACTATATCTTCCTACACTATAATCAAACCTCCAACAAAAACCAGAACAGATGCAACACAGTGCAACTCACCAACCTAAAAAACAACATTTCTCTACAACACATGAAAAATAATGCACTACTCCCTAACTTAACGCCCTCACCATCTTCATAGAATCAATCAAGTGCAAAACAAGATGAAAAATAGAAGCCAACAATAGGGAACTCACCACTTCCAGTACTCCCAAATCTAGAACATATAGCATACAATGCACAAGATTTTATGCTCTGGAACACATCTCCACAACCACAAAATTAGAACTCTTGGAACTCGCCACTTCCAGCACTCCCAAATCTAGAACAACTCTGTCTCTCTGAACAATAACAGATGACATAGTAAATAAACCCATTAAGCAACCCCCCCCCCAAAAAAAAACAATACAACCTCAAAATAGCATACCCTCTCTCCCTACTCACCTTTGATTGCCTTCGTATTACACAGTCTCTATAACAACCCCCAACCCACTTGAACTGCCCCTGGAAAAACCAGCAACATAGCAAAAGCAACTGTACTTTTCACAAAATAACCTCTATCTAACAACAACACAACATCAAAACAAAACACCTTCTCTCCATGTTCATCTTTGACTATTTTTGGCCTACACAGTCTCTAAAACAAACCCTACCCGACTTGACTTGCATCTGGAAAAACCAGCAACACGGCAGAGCCTACTGCACTATGCACAAAGCAAACTCTATTGAACAACAAATATGAAAACCAATTTCAAAATTCATATATTAATACGTCGACCAACTAGCTATAATAAAGATACTTGATGCACATGACTCCTTACCCACCTTGCCTTCCTCGCTTATAGAACAGTATAGCATTAAAAAAGAATTCAATTAAAGCTAATTGTAATCTGTGAAAGCCATCGAAGGGAATCATGTCAAGCGGTACACAGAAATAATTTTGTATTTTGTATAGTAAATAGATATGCATCTTCTCTAGCCCACCACTTTAAATGCAACCAATTGTCAGTTGACACGATAGCAATCTTCGTAAACCGTCATGTTCTCTGAACCATCCATAAAACCTGCATAATTAAATTGTGTATTCAATTCTCGTCGTCGGCCCAGCAATAATATGTTGTTTTGAACAACCAATGTGAACACAGCTAAAAAATTTAGATTGCTCCCAACAAAGTTTAACTTTGGAAAACAGCACCAATTTTTTGGTCAACATGAAAAGAAAAACACATTAAATGCAAAAAGATTGATATAATTTCATGCCTTCTGCAGGGACTAATAATAATTATGTATTATAATGTATTGTATGGAGATTTATATCATGATGAAGTAAAAAATCAGAATACTAAATGAAGGGAGAAGTGCGTTCACCGGTTCGTGGAAAAGGACATCAAACATCATGGAAAGGCATGATCGTTTCCTTCATTATCTAAAATAATAATAATAATAATAATAATCTATTTTTAAGGTCACGGCCAAGTCACACCAAATTGATGTATGAGACCCCCTTGTTTGTGGGACAAGGGACCCCCTCCGCCCAGCGATTTGACCGGTAAAGTCTGCGGAGGTATACATACCCTAACCCCCTCTGGATTTGAATCTGTGACCTCTTAAAAGGAAACACATGTTCTTAACCATTGGTCCCACTCAGACTGTATACTCGTGAGCTCCAATCGCCACGATCAACTTCACGGGAGACATAAAATTATATACGTAAATTCGTTGCTCCCATGTTATGTTAAAAATATCAAGGCTTAGATTTAATATATCTAAAAGTATATTGGAAAGTGTGACATCTAAATGGGAGAGATATTAAAATGCATGTTTATAATTCATTATCGATATTATAAAGTTAAATCACTAAATGAAGTGGGGTATAAGATTTCATTATCGTTACACTCGGGAGAATAAAGAAAACAATAATATATATTTTTCACATAAATGATTTTGAAATAATATATACTTTTCACATAAGTGAACTTGAAGTAAAAGAGTTGAAAATTGAAAAATTATATATGTATTAAAAGTTATTAAAAAGGTTAAGAAAGTGGCGAAAAGATCAATTGGAAGGTGTTAAGTGGAAAAAAGTTAGTTCTCTAAAGTGGAAAAAAGTTAGTTCTCTAAAGTGGAAAAAGGACATAAGTTAGATAAGAGTGAAAGTTAAAGATATTAAAGAATTATCAAACTATTCAAGCAAAGAAAGGATGTCATTTGAAGTGGTAAGATTTATCAAGTTGAGATGGAAATGAAAGTTCAATTCACTTTTGGGTATGTTTTAGAATTAAGTAATATTTTCATACATATGTTAGGGAAGATCTAAAATGAGACTGTAAGCATTGTTGTTGACTTCTTTATTAATGGAAAATTATATTTATATTAAATTGACAAATAGATTTCAACTTGTGGAAGAGAAAGTTAAAAGAAATATTACGCAAGATTATGATGATGAGGTTAATAATTTAAAATTGAACATCGATGAGAACTCCCAACGATGCAATTTCTATGTCTTACAAACCAAGGAAGTTTATGTAGTCCTAAGGAACTCTTAGTTAAAATATCTTGATACTTTTACCAAGAATGTTGAGAAAAAAGTACATATCTTTCTAACACTTAACCAAGAAAATAATGTCGTTAGACATTAGTTTAGAGCACTTTGCTCATTCAATGAATTCATATCAGAATTAGCAACAAAATCATAGAGAGTTAATGGAAAAGATTTTTTTTTAAATCTTATTACAAAGGCAAAGAAATGGTGCAAAACCAAAGGAATTTGAGTGCCAAGATACAAAAATTCACAAATTTCAACAATAGATAAAATCGATGCAACAACAAAGTAACAATATAAAAAAAATCTCACAAAAGAGAGATTGAAATATTAGTAAAAAACTATCAACCAAAGATGAAGAATTTTCGATTTGAGAAATCATAATAAAACTCTACTTGTATAAATGAAGAATTTGAAGAATGAGAAGAAGACACAAGATGAATAGCGGTACTAACACAAACTCAATCAACATGGAAAAACCTAATGTCATCATTAATGAAGTATTATTAGTGAAAGAGCTTCCAAAAATTGAGTTCAAGAAACAATTTAGCAATAAAGTGATATATATGCATTTAGTGATGGTTGATGTACCATTGATGATGCCATATGTTAGTCAAAGGATGTTGTTGCACTAGTAAATACAAAAATATCAAATATTATCATGAGGATGCAAGAAATTGTAACAAGATTAACCCAGAGATTAAGAATGATCAACTTATCAAGGTATCGTATCTACACCCAAATCACAGAAGTCGTAGCGCACAAGAATCAACATACCATTAATCCAAGGTATCTAACTAGAGTTAATTTTGTACTTACATATTGAATCATCCAAATATGTGTGTGCCTCAAAGTCAACAAGAAAGAATATTGAATCCAAAATCTTATCCTTAGAGAGTACTAGAAAGAATCCACCTTGGATGGATTGATCCTTTTTCAATGAACCAATATTTTTCAAGGATTTGAAAATTATTGCCTAGTGTCCTCAACCTTATCTTATCAGTGACAATTAGAAAAATATTGTTCATTATATCTTATCAATGACAATTATATCAAACATTGCCCATGTTTTGAGGACAAAACATTTTTAAAGAAAAGATACTTATATTATACCTAAGGTTATTACCAATAATATAACAAGATATCAACATCTATTATAATAGTCATAGGTTATTTATGATGTAATAATAAAAATCCATGTCTTTTCCCAAAGGAATAGACTTATCAAACCTTACACATATTTATGCATATCCATTCTCAAGTATGTCCATTCTCAAGTAGGCAATCTTATACAATATATTCACTAATAATAAATAATAATTATTTATTGTGATATATTTTATGGGGTTTTATATTCATGAGTGTTTGACATTATGACTTATTATTATTACATCATAAATAACTTATGGCTATTATAATATATGTTTATATATTATTGCATTATTGATAGTATACCCTAGGTATATTACAACCTTGTCCACTTTACTATTCTTGGTCTCACTTGCCTAGTTTATATAAAGGGAGGAGACAATCTTTTGTTTCTTGCCATCATGTTAATCGTTTACATCCTCATTACTTATGGATGTAAACTAGATCAAACTTATCTATTTCATTTGAAACTCTTCTTCATTGTACTTTGCACTCTTTTATGATTTGTTAGGGTTCTTGTGTTGATGCAAAGGTGTTAGGGATAGGGTTTTCCCTAAGAAGACAAGGAAATATAGGGTTTGTGTAAAAATCTAAAGGAGCAAAGGGAGAACGTGTTCTTATTGTTATTATAAGAGAAGAGCAGTGGGGTTTGTAGCATTGGAAACCCTAGGACTACTTCAAGTGCTAGATGTGGAGAAGATTATGGAAAACTATATTGTTTTCTCTTGTACACATGAGACCACTAGGAGTGCTAGATGTGGAGAAGATTATGGAAGACTATATTGTTTTCTCTTGTGCACATGTGTGATTTAAGTGTAGGTGTCAAAGATTACTTGTCGGTGTGTATTATAGCTTAATGTGGACCTTTCATGAAGCGACCAACTTTGGCTATGAGTGATTCCTAGCTGGGAGGAGTTGGTGGCTAGGGTTTGGAGAGAATTAGAGAGTCCTAGCATGTGATAAGATTAAAGGACTAGGCTTGTAATAACTTCAAATAAGTTGACTTCATCTTACATATATATCAAACATGCTTTGCTATCCAAGTTGTGTACTTGTAGATCTTATTTTCAACTTGTAATGTCATGGTGAATGATATGTTTCTAAGGTTGTTAGATATGAAAGTTTATCAAGAATGTCTAGTTGATTTTATTAAGTGATTTGACAAACATATAGAAGCTAAGTGGCTAGATTTATGGCTATAATAAATTTGTTATAGTAAGTAATTTTTAAATATATTGGGATTTGTGCCCTAAAGGATGGAAAAACATGTCCCTTGAAGTATAATTGTTTGGTATTTATTTCTTGGGATACCTTGTGTATTTTGTTGGACAAAAATTATATATATAATTTACATTTCACAGTCATCTGGCTGAAATTTCACAAGAAATAGATCCACGAACATCAAGGTTGAGGTGAAATTTCTGAAGTTGCATTAAGAGGTGATTTGTGGGCGATTCTCAAAAATTCCACAAACTTAACCTTAAATTTTGTATACATGTAGTGTTTTCCTCATGGTTCCCAATACATTTTCCACTTTTGACATCAATCAACTTTTTGAAGTAACTTGTTGGTGTAACAACAAATGTTATTATTGCTCCACAAGCATCCTTGACATCAATGGTTCACCTTTTTCCAGTTAGAAGAGTGTCTTGGATAAGTATTTTGATAATTTTGTATACATGTTTTTTCCTCAATGTTCCCAATACATTTTCCATTTTTGACATTAACCAACTTTTTGAAGTAACTTGTTGGTGTAACAACAATTGTTGTTATTGCTCCACAAGCATCCTTGACATCAATGGTTTACCTTTTTCCAGTTAGAAGAGTGTCTTGGATAAGTTTATGTTTACCTCTTTATTATATTTAACACCCAATACTCTAGTTGCATTTTTTTTTTTTTTCCCAAGCCACATAATGTTTGAGCCTATGATATAATTGATTTATCTTTGAAATGATTTTTCATAATGTTAATTACATGTTCTTGTGTTGTACAATGGACAATTTCATGATGTTAATTACATGTTCTTGAGTTGTACAATGGAAAATCATAGATCTCATTATCAAGTTGGTTGACACCCCTTAAGCCCCATCCACTCCTCATCACCAAGTTCCTAAATACCTCTTAACCCTCCTTGTTCACCATCATGTGCCTCATCTCCCAATCCCATTTGCTCATTGTCTTCAAGTTCATAAAATCCCTTTGCTCATCATCTCTTATACCTCGTCATCTCTCAAGCCACTTTGCTGATTATTATTAAGTTAATCAACACCTCTCAAAACCCTTTGATCATCATCATCATGTGTCTCCTCATCTATTGGAATCATTGTCTCTATTCATTTATGTTTCATGTATACATAATTTTTGTTTTTCTTATACACTTCATTTAATCAAATACAATTATATTTTCTTTTATAATTGACCTTATTCTTGTTATTTAAATAATCAATAATTACAATAATTGAATGTCTTTTAGAATTACCCCTATTCTCCAACATCTAAGATCAAGAAATAATAAACCCAAAAAAATCCAGATGATAAAAAAAAAATCCAAATCCAGATGATAAAAAAAGAAAACCCAAAAAAAATCCAAAAGATTAAAATCTACAGAAAAAATCAAAATCTTTGTTTTTCACCAAACATGTGGATGTCGATAATTAAACGTTTTCAGCTAAGCATATAAATACAACTCTTGGCTGAAATAGTTTTTAAAAATTTCACCCCATGTGTGTGATTGGCTTCAAAATATTCTTCATTTACAACTTTGAAAGGACAAAAAATTCAATTTGAATCTAATTTCTAACTTTCATTTACAGTTTTATTTATAAATTAATTTTTTCAATTATTATTTATAAATTAGTTTTTCAAAACCTTTTTATTTATTATAGGTTTTTAAATTGTTATTTACATTTGTTATTTGTTATTTATAAAGGAAAGAAAATTGATTATTATTTATAAATTAATTTTTCAAAATTTTTTATTTATTATGTTATTGTTGTTAAAAAATTAAATAAAATTTTAAAAACATCTTAAAAGAATATTTTTAGTTTTATTTTTTAGGTTAACAAAAGAGAATGTACGGTCACAACAAATATTTGTTTATGTTAACAAAAGAGAATGCATGGTCACAACTAGACGTTTTTTAATTTATCCAATTGAAAAGTTAATTTAGAATTTTTTTTCTTAAAAATGAAAAAAATACCACTTAAATTATAATGTAGGTAGATTGTCTTTCTAGAAAACAAGTTTTTTCCAAAATGAACATTTAACTCTAAAAAAATATTTGTTTACATAAATTATTTTAAAGTAAAATGTATAAAATGTTGATGAACAATAAATTAGAACTATTTTTTTCTAAGAAAAAAAATCTAATAATTTTATTATATAAAACAAAATTGCAAAAGTAGATATTTGTGAGTATTCTAAAGAACATTTAAAACTTGCAAATACAAGATTAAACAAGTAATATCTTAATCACTTGGTAATACAAAGTTGTGACTACATATTTCAAAACAGTGTATGTTTTTGAACAAAAACTAGCCTTAAACAAAACAACAATAACATCCTATAAAATTACATAAGTCTGTATAGAGTCGTCATGATAGAAATACAAAAGCATTATTACATATTATGAGGTGTGCCTTCAATGAGTTTCCATATTCCTTTTCTTGGCAAGCTTAGTTTTTGATAATTGATCAACTTCCCTACTCCTATTTCTATAGACCTAGATTAGAACTATTATATCTATTAAAAAATTTCAAAAATATGAAAATAAAATTAACTAAATTTTAGACAAGAATTTTAAAAAACTTCACATCTTTTATTTTATTATATCTATTGAAAAAAATTCAAAATATGAAAATAAAATTAATTAAATTTTAGACAAAGTAAAAGAAATAGTGATTATGTAATATTAAGAATTTTAAAAAACTTCGCATCTTTTATTTTATTTTATTTTAATGTTAAAACATTTTATTTTATTTTATTTTATTTTATTTTATTGTTAAAACAAATAAAAGTGTAACCTATTTTAATATATTTACTTATAAATTAATAAATTTATTAGTTATTATCACTAATTTAATATAAGATAAATTATGAAATGAACATATTCCAATCAAGGTGTAAAGCGCTTTGCTAGGGTTTATCTTGGCCTCACCTCTTTCTCAATTTTGAACCTTCATCCATGTCGTCAAAGGGGGTCAGGATTCGCTCCCCCTCCTCCTCCACTCTCCCCTCACAATCAAAATGTAGGATTTGTTCCCTTTAGATACGATCCCCTCAATAAAGCCTTTGCAAGCATTGGGACTACTGGAGTTTTGGCTCCCTCTCACAAATAACTCATGTTCGACACACAGAAACCTTCTACATGCACCACACACTAGAAACCGGGACACTACATCCCAAAGGTGAAGGAGATGCCCAAATACGAGATCCAGTCAAAATGACTGGGTGGGTATGTGCAATATATGAAAGATCATGCAGTAATTGGTAATTTCTTGGGTATTTGGCCAACTGAGAGAGATATGCTTGTCTAGATCAACTCTCGTTGGAAACCATCTTGTCATGTTGGTATAAAACTAGATTCTAAAGGTTTTGTTATTGTAATTTTTTAAAACCCCTGAGAATGGGAACGAATCTTTCAAGGCAGCCCTTACTTCTTCCGCTCAGTAGGGATGCACCTTATATATTGGAATGATAACTTTTGTTAAACCCTAAATAGTGTCACATTACCCCTTAATTGGGGCATATTACATTAGTATTGTTATTTTATTTATGTCAGCTTGGGTCCATTAGTTGTAATTGTACCTCCTAGTTGCCTATATATACCAAGGTGACCTTTTCATTTGGAATCATCGTGTATTGGTAAATTTAAGTGGTGTATAAGGAGGTTTCCCCCTCAAAGAGGCTTATTATCTGAAATTCTCTCTTTTTCAAGGTGTTGAGTACTTATTCTGAGGTTTTTATGCTATTTTGATATTTGGTTCTTAACATTTGGTATCAGAGCTCAAGGTCTTGGGGTTTCGTTGTTGCATTTGAGACACCTTGACATTTTCACTATAAATGTTTATCTATGACGTTTCAAAAGGAAACCCTTGGAGTGTAATTAGTAGACAGATCAAGGTACTTGGGGTTAAAATTTCATCTCCTGAGGATTTATACTTTCGGAGATATAGCTTGTGTAAGATCGAGTTCTGGAATCATCCTGAATTTAGTCATCGAGGAATGTTCGCTATAAAAGTTTTTATGTGACGTTTCAGACCTTGAAAATAGGACTATATTCAGATAACTTATCAAAGTACCTTTGATAAAAATTTCAGCTTCTAGGTCATCCAAATTTTGTAGATACACCATATGTAAGATAGGGTAGCTGACTAGTCATATTAACTAGTCTCAAACAGGTGTTCTAGGTAAAAATGTGATAGCTTCTTCAGTGAGTATCCAAATTAAGTGAGACTAGTTGCATTGGATAGTGAAAAATATTTATTATTTATGGTGCAAGTTTTAGAATCAAATATCAGATATTGTGCTCTTGAAACGCTTTACAAGTACGCTCCCATGGAAGGGCCAAAACTCAGCAAGGTGTGGGGAAGTTACCGTAACTTCCACTTGGGGAAGTTAACCATAAATTTTGATCATACCTGTGGAATTGCAGAGGTGACATATCAGAGAACTACAGAATGAAATTTCGTACCCATAAGGGCCGAAATTTTGGAGATACAGCAGAAGAAAGATAGTCTAGCATAACCACCTCCAAATCAAGGTTTAAAAGGTGTGTTTTCTTTTTGGAAATTTTCATATCTTTTGACTATAAGATTCAATTGGGGTGATTCAAAAGGTATAATAAAGTGGGATAAAAGGAGTATCACATAAATTTGAGAGAATCTTAGGGATTTTTAGGTACAGACGTATTTTGGCATCTCTAAACGTAGGAGATGTCGTTACTTGTCAGTGTTACAACCCGGGGACTGTGTGGTTATTCCATGTACCTAGAGTATATCGGAAGGCCCTTTTCTAACGGTTGTGCATTAGATAACACTACTATGGATATGAGCTCCCACATACCTTGTGTATATTGAGAGAACCCCTAGAATCTCGAGACTTACCGAGTAAACCTTTTGGTCATCTTGTTGCTCTAGTACATTGAGAACAACACTTGAGGAGATCACTCTCTAGTACCTGGGTAGTCGGATAGTACGGCTAAGGGCATGATAAAGACTCCTTAGTTAGTTCCCTAAGATATTGGGCCTATTACTATTGTTGGAACCCACATGTATATCAGATAGCTATAGCACCTGACACTCCCTTGTTTGTGAGGACCTATGCCTAAGCCAATTAGGAATTCCTAACTTGTAGTGATAATTTTCCAACATGCCACCAAAAAAGGAAACTTCTACACCAAATAAGCCTTCAAACAGTCCTACTTGGACTCTTGATGAAGGTGAAGGAATGTGCAGGGACATAAACGATTTACAAAAGAATGCAATAACAAAATATGAACTACAAGGGATGATGGATTCAACTGAAGCTAAGTTGGAAGCAATAATGGATATTAAAATGGATGGTTTAAAAAGGGAGATCATGGAAGGATTGAAAATTTTCCTAATAGATAGGCCACCTAAAAGTGAAAATATATCCCATGAAATTCATGATGAGGACACAAGGAAGATAAATCAAGACTAGAGAAACTCCAACTTTGGGTTGAAGACCAACCACTTTCCTAATATCGATATGAGGAAGTTTGATGGCAATGATCCAATCACATGGATTCTCCAAATGGATAAATTCTTTGATCTACATGATGTGCCACACACACAAAAGGTATGAATTGTGTCTTTATATTTAGAACCCAATCAATTTGTGTGGTATCAATGGCTTTGTTCTCGCAAATCACTTGTCACTTGGAAAATTTTCATGAAATAAATAATAGCACACTATGAGGACACAATGAACAATACCTTCTTCATCCAATTGATAAATCTCAAGCAAAAGGGTTCAGTTGTGGAGCACATTAAGAACTTCCAAAGATTGAATATAAAGGTAACGGATATTCCAAATGAGCAC
>JZKD02S1889835.1:0-12821 GCA_000966675.3 Picea glauca
ACCATTTTTCATTGATCACTTCCTTTTTGATATTTTCTTTATCCAGTTTTCCTTACTTATTACTAAGATATGAATCCTTCCCATTATGCCATTTTTATGATATTATTGCATATTTCTTAAATGAACTTGTCATTTTCATGTACCAATATTTCTACACAAGAGTAATATAGTAGCCACAATTCCTCACATTGGATGGAATACCTCTCAGATGCAACTCCAAGTGCAATATATGTTGTTGCAATTCCAGGCACAATCCAACTACTGTAAATTCAAGTGTAGTCTTCATGTTGCGACTCCAACTAATTGTTGCAACTCCAAACATATAGTTTGTTGCTGTGACTCCCAACACATTTTCTGTTGCTATGACTCCAAAACACATTTTCAGTTGTTGCAATTCCAAACACGTTTTTTGTTGCTGTGACTCTAAGTACACCATTGTTGAGATTCCAAATATAAAGTCACTAGCACAACAATCAATGATGCAACAGATGGTTAGGAAATAATATTTACACAAGAAGGTGACAGGAGGAAAATAGATGACCAAAATAAAAATCAATTTTTCCTACCAAGTCATCACACAGATCTTTTCTAAAATTTCACAAAATAGTTGTAACTGGATGAACAACCAGATTCTCATGGCTATTCATCCATTCCTTTGCATAATTTTAGACATTAGTTATACTATATAAGAACCTCAACTTCCCTAGAGCTAGAAAGGAGGATAATTATGGTGATAAACATTTGAATGCTATTGTATTTTCAAACTTCTCCAATATAATTTCCATTCCCACTCTTATTCGTGTGTTGATGTGTTGGTGATTGCGTGATTCTGGTTTCATAGCTCAGTACCTTTCCTAAGGGGGTAGGTCCCCCTCTTTAGTCAGGTACTTCCTATATATCAGTGTATGATTTAATATTTCAATTCTTCTCATTTGTTTTAGATGTCATTTCATTTCTTAGTCCGCTGCAATTCCAATTTCGTAAAACAATGCTTGCAATTCATGTGTGATTGATATTTAATTTATTTTTGTTGAGTATTAGCAACTTTAAATTGCAAATCAATATTGATTTGATTTCTATGAGTTCATGATTGCATATGCTGCTACAACTCTAGATATTGCAATTTCAATCACTTTAAATTCTTTCATGTTGGAATTTACGTTGTTGCAACTCGCATCACTATGGAATATTTTGTGCTACAGATCTGTTGTTGCAACTCCGCTTGTAGCTGTGTTTTATTTTGTTTGATTTCTAATTCATGATAGATTTTATAGTTTTGGATTGACATTATATTGTATTGTCATCAAATGTGTGGACACATAATTGTTGCAATAGAACATGGCCTTCATTCTACTTGAGAAAGTCACCAACATATCATAGTGTAATTTTAAATTCTACAATTGTAATTTCAATTTCTGCATGTGGGATTTCAATTTATGAAAGTGTGATTTCAATTTTTGCTAGTGTTATTTCAATTTCTACAAGTGTGATTTCAATTCCTGCAAGTGTTATTTCAATTTCCACAAGTGTTCTTTCAATATGCAAGTGTGACATTTAATATTCTGCAACGCAAGTAATAGTATAATTTGGTGACTTAATTAAGTATCTTGAATCCTTGATTTGTGACATCAAATGTAATACACATATTTAGCTAAAGTAGCACTTATCTTGCATATACGTTGCACAAAAGTTTGTAAGTGGATACAACCCCGAATTGATAATTAAATGTATAATTCTTTGGTTGGTAATTAATTAGAAAGTAATTGAAAAGTTCATCATTTTTGGTGTAGTTGTCGAGGAACTGTCAAAAATAAAGTAATATATTTAGTTGTGTGGATTTTTTTCATTTCGGTAGATTAAATGCTATGATTTCTTTTTATAAATCCATAGAATGTTTTTCTAATGCTTTATATGCCAAAAGTTAGAGATCAACAAGGTAGATTTATTAACTCTTCCAAAAAATCTTGAAAATCCAATAGTGCAGGTCAATCATACGAGGGAAAGGAGGATAATGAACCAAATTACTTATCACCTACAACAAGCTCTCTTGCCAAGAAGAAACCTGGAGCCTTTCCTTGGGTATCAGAGACTGTACAAGGATCTCTATAGATTCCATCTTCAGAAGATCAGATTAGTGAACAATATCATTCATAAGAGTTTCTTTTTCCTAAGGTATCTTTGGAAGAAAAGGAAAACCCTAAAAAATAAATGGTTCACGAGGTTGTCAAGGAGGAAATCGCTACTTTTAGATTTCCAATCAAAGAAATAGATGAGGAGACCAAGATGAAGAACATTCTTGATTAAGCTCTACAAAAATTTCATGGTTTATCTAAGGAATATCCTAATACCTTCCTCTTTGATTTTGATGTACTTTGCAGAAGATACAACTATGTGATAGATGCCCAGAAATTTAAAAATTTTCCTACCACTCTTAAAAGCGCTATGCTATGATGGCTCATGGATCTTGGAAATGATAACATCCACTCATGGGATGAAATGATGAAGAAATTTCTAGACAAATACCAAGACTACTATAAGGATAAGGAAAGAAGAGAGGAAGTATTAAATATGATGCAACATGAAGATGAGAGCCTCAAAGATTATGTTGAATGATTCACCTATAACTTGTAGAGGGAAAAGAAAGGAAACTTGGCTCCTAAGACATGA
This sequence comes from Picea glauca, assembly GCA_000966675.3. Lineage (NCBI taxonomy): Eukaryota > Viridiplantae > Streptophyta > Pinopsida > Pinales > Pinaceae > Picea > Picea glauca. The sequence goes on from JZKD02S1889835.1 coordinate 2,668, forward strand.
TATGTCTTACTTATAATAGGAATATGAGATGATTGTATATAAATCCTCAACCTTATGGGTGGGGGAGACATTTCTTATTTAGAGTATGATACCATCTTGGAACTTTGCCAAAATTACTCTTAAGGCATACCAAAGATAGACAAAGGACCAAGGGACATATTCGTAATAACTAGAAAAGTTGATGGAGGTGGAGTAACAAGGGTAGAAATTGGTAACATGATAGAAGATATCAGGACCGATATACTTAGTTCCTTAATCTCCCAATTGGATACATTGTATATGAAAAAGAAGAAGGAAGAAACATAATGAGCATTGGCTATATTTTGTTTGAGATGCAAAACAAAGCACCAATGGAAGGAATGGTCATTGGATTAGATTGAAATTTGTGGAATATGCAGTGAGGTCCATGCTACTTAGAACTGTCCATCCTTGTCAGGACTAAAGGATATCTATCAAAAATCCAAGAAGTCGGAATAGTTATGCTACATCTCTCAAAGGTGACCCTAGTAGCCTCAACCTCAAGGTATGATCCAAGATCAATCTCAATATTTAAATTCATATTGGACTAATCCTTCTATGCAATATTATTCTCAACTGTGGAATATGCCAACTCAACAATTGGTGGCTCCTCCCCCTTCAAACCAGTTATGGAAACAAGGGTGGAGGAATCCCACTATGGGAGGACCTCAACAATCGATGACATAACCACCCATGCAACTTCTTCCTCCTCCCTAGATGCAGACATCTACATCCACTCCTCCTCCACCACTAATACTTGCACAACTCATTCCTAAACCCAGTAACATAATGCCAGACCAACCAACACAAGTTGTTGGAATCAAGACCTATCTGACCTATACCAGATCTTCCCTAGAATGTAACAATATTGACCTTCGATGCAGGAAGATGCTAACTAAGGACCAACCTCACATTATCATCGAATATTTACACGAGGATATCCCAAATGAAGAATAAGAACAAAAAATTATCAGGAACCTTCAAAATCTTAGGATTCCCACCCTGAACTTTAAGACCCACCTTATATTGAAAGGATAAATTGAGAATAAACTTTGACACATCTCGAGTTTGATTTCTTAGGAGAACTAAAAAATGTGTCTTTAAAGATATTGCTATTTCAATAAATTAAATATGTACCTATTTATTCAAAAGTGGTACAAGATTTTCTTTTGAGAAAACCCGATAGGAAATGAAAGGATCCCCAAACCATTCATGTCATGGGAAGACTGTAATATTTGGTGACAGGGGGAGTTATTGCAACGAAATACTATGACCCAAATCTTGTTATTAATGTAAAAATCAATAATAAAATTATTAGTAATACATTAATTGACCTAGGGTCTTCCATCAATGTTATGATTCATGATACCATGCAAGCCTTAGGGAAACCCCCACTGTGCTTCAACTCACTGATAGATCAACCATTAAAATAGAGGGTATCTTAGAAGATGTGATCTATATGGATTTGTGGGAATATACCATTGACTTCATGGTACTACAACCCAAAACCTCTATGTGAGGGTATATTCTCATCTTGGAAAGGCCTTGGATGGCCATGGATGATGCCTACATCGGTTGTAGGTCATGAAACATGAATATCTCCCATGGGACATCCACAAAAAAACTAACCCTCTATTCTCCCGCGAAACCTAGCACAGACTTAGAAAAAACACTTGGGGTTGACATAGAAGAGAGCAATAAAGAAGGGGAGACCCATCAAGTCCCTTCCATAGATCAATACTTAATCATAAGAGATAAAACAAAGGACGTTGAAATCAAGGGTTTTATTAGTTCCTCCTCTTCCTAAGGAAACATGCAACCAAAAACAATTTTTTTTTATCCTCGACAAGAATTTCACCCATCAAAGATGAACTCGAACAATAAAAATATCAAGGTTCACTTATATAAAGAATAGAAATTATCCCAGGGAAAACCCTGAGAATCAATCAAGGATTGACCGAACAACAGAAAGAGTGTTTGGTTAAGATGATGCAAAAGCACAATGATGCCTTCATGTGGGATTATTTCGACATGAAGGGGATCCATCCTGACCTATGCACACATCATATATATATTAAGGAAGAATCCAGACCCATTCTCCTACCCCAACGTCGAATGAACCTAATACTGAAGGACATAGTCAAAGTAGAGATACATAAATTGTTCACAACTAACTTCATTTATTTTATTTATAATAGCCAACGAGTCTCCCCTCTTGTCATTGTTCCAAAGAAAAATGGCAAGTGGAGAATCTATGTAGACTATAGATAACTAAACAAATAAAAACATAAATATCACTTTCGACTACCATTTATTAACCAGGTCTTGGACACGTTAGCATGAAAGAAATACTTTTCTTTCCTCAACGGGTTCAATGGCTATAACCAAATCCAAATCGCCCCTAAAGATCAAGATAAAACAACATTCACCTGTCCTTGGGGGACATTTTCCCTACTATGTTCTATCATTTGGGTTATGCAACGCCTCCACCACCTTTGAGTGACCTGTTACATGTATATTCTTAGATAGAATCCATGATTGTGTGGAGATATACATGGACGAATTTAAAACATATGGGGATGAATTCAATGAGGCATTATCCAATTTGGAGAAAACATTGATAAGATGCAAAGATTCAAATGTTACCCTCAGTAATGAAAAATGGTTCATGATGGAAACTTATGGAAAAGTATTAGGATATCACATCTCAACCGAAGGTATTCAATTTGATCCAGAAAAATCAAAGCTAATATTAAATTTTCCAAGTACTTCAACTTCACAAAAGCAGGTATGAAGTTTTCAGGGATATGCTAGTTATTACAGTAGATTTATTAAAAAAAAATCATGTATTTCTTATCCATCATTTTCTTTACTTAACAAAGACACTGAGTTTGTATGTACATAGACATGCTAGCATACACTTGACAAATTGAAAATCAAAGTATCGAAACCTCTTGTCCTGAGAGGGCCTGATTGGTCCCTCCTGTTCCACATTTCCACATATGCATCAAACACCATTGACAGAGTCATTCTCAAACAACTAGAAGGAAATGACCGATATGCAATTTATTAATTCAGTAAGAATATCTCACCTGCAGAAATGAACTACATGTTAATCAAGAAATATTTTCTTATTATTAGCCATGCAATAAATAAGTTTAGGCACTACATTATCAGATATTCCATAGTTTTGCATATTGATTACGCTCTTGTTAAAAATTTAATTAACAAACGAATAAAAAATGGTAGGGTCACTAGATGGTTCCTTTTATTAAAATAACTTTATAATACCATCCTAGATAAACCAAGAAAAGATAATGTAGTTGTCGACTTTATTTCTAGAATTAATATCCAATGAAAATGAACCCCTAATAGAATATTCATTTCCAGATGAACACCTCTTTGCAGTATCTACTAACTCACCATGGTTTGCAGATATTGCTAACTTTTTTACTACAAGAAAACTTTTGCATCATCTGGCCCCCAAAGAACAACAAAGTGTAGTCGGGAAAAGTGAAATATTTTCATGGATCGATGGCTGCCTCTTCTACACTCGACCTAACTTGATTATTAGAATATGTGTATGAGAGGACGAAGTCCATGAGCTACTAAAATATTGTCATGATGTCCCATGTGGGGGCCACTTTGCAGATAAAAGGTCTAGGTACAAGGTACTCCACTAGGGTTATTATTGGCCCACACTTTTCAGAGATGACAAAGAATACGTGAAGAGCTGCAACAATTGTCAACGTATAGGTAGGCCAGTACAAATAGATGACATGCTGCTACAACCAAAGATGGTTTTAGAACCTTTTGAAAAATGGAAAATTGATTTTGTGGGTCCAATAAATCCCCCTTCCCATCGACACTCCTACATCCTCATTTTCACGGACTATTTTACAAAATGGATGGAGGCAAAGTCACTTTCAGTAGAAATTGAATAGAAAGTAGTGGACATTCTCCATGAATAAATCTTTGTAAGGTTTGGGATACCACGAGAGATAGTGACTGAAAAAGGAACTCATTTCACATCACGGCTTGCCAGAGATATGATGGATAACTATAATATCAAGCATATAGTCACAACACCATACCATCCATAGGAAAGTGGACAGGTAGAGGGGACTAATAAGATACTTGAGTCAATCATCACTAAAACCTTCATATTACATCTCAAGTATTGGGTTGATAGAATCCTCGAAGCCTTATGGGCCTACATAACCACCTAGAGGACTACTACAGGATGCACACCTTATGAGTTAGTGTATGGGAAAATAACACTATTTCCCATTGAAACAAAAATCTAGACACTCATGACAACACTACAACTTGGGTTGGATTTATCAGAGGCTCAGAAAAAAAAATACTATTTCAAATCAATGAGTTGGATGAACTACAACAAGATGCCTTACACCAAGCCACAGTGATACAACATCAAAGGGATAGATGGCATGATAAGTTTATCAAGAAAAATAAGTTCAACGTTGGAGACTAGGCATTATTATTTGATTCCAGGTTCAAGGACTTCAGAGGGAAATTTCACACCAGATGGCTTGGTCCATATGAGAATGATACATTATATGACAATGGGGCCATCAAACTATGTACCATAGACAAAGATATAATCCATCTAATGGATAATGGACATATACTCGGCTTACATCATCAAACCTTATCAAAGAAATCATTTTTGAGGAAGATTGCAAATGGATGGCCCAATAGTGATCTGGAACTCGTTCAAGAAGAACAAATTCCTAGTGGATGTTTTTTTTGTTTCATAAAAAATGAAAATGTGAAAACTAGCCTAGAGGGTGCATTAAAAAAAAAAAACATGAAGGGCACTTCACGTTTTTCTGATGGTTATGTTAGGGTCCTTCTCAATAAATTTTAATAAAGACTTGTTTTTCCAATAATATTATTTTTAAGGATATGCAGGGGAGAACAATTTTGTTGCCATTTCCTATTGCTGCAATTCCTATTGTTGCAATTCCCTTTGTTGCAACTCTTGTTGCTACGAATTCCATTGCTACAACTCCCTTTTCCACAATTATTCTCATTGTTGTCACTCCCTTGGCTGCAAATCCAACTGCTGCAATTCCCTATTGTTGCAATTCCCTTTACCACAGTGATTCCCATTGTTGCAACTCCCTATTGTTGCAAATTCCCTTTGCAGCTCCTCCCCATTTCCCAAACCTATCCCTTCTCTATCCATTGGTTCCCACTCCACTTGCATCCCTCTTTCATTTCCCAAGCCTCCCACTTATCATCCCTTTGGATACAACTCCACTTGCAACACCACTTCATTCGCCAAATATCAACCCTCTCATTTTGATTATTGTATCTCCATTGTTGCAACTCACATCGCTACCAGTCCACTTGGATATTTATTTCATTTTCCCACTTTCCAGCCATACCTTTCGCTCCTACCACAAATGTTGCAATTCTTGTCTACATTGTTGAGCTACATCTCCAGTTGTTACAACTCTTAATGCTACAACGTCGTCATCGCAACTCCCATTTTTGTGATACTACCTGCAGCCTTCACTTCGTGAGCACAACTATCATCCCAATTTTGTTCAAGAGAACCAATAATGTCGATGCAACAATTTTGGTTAGGATCATTGATGTGACTCTATCCTCCATCGCCGCAACTCCATTAACACCATAATCGTATGACCACTCGAGGTAAAATGTGACATGCATGAGTTACAATAAGAATTTTCAATGAATAGTTTTAATGACATGTGTCTATTATCATTCCTCCATAACCACCACCTTAGACCATTGTTTCTATATTCACAATCTGCATACCCACAACCCTTATTGCCACAATTCCAAATTTTCCACCCCATTAACACACATAGCCCCTGCAAACATGAACACTAAGAGTTAACATAAGGAAGAAGCCATGGGAGGTTCATTGATATGTAGGGAGCCTACCGAAAGACTACTACTGGAAATATATAACAACATATGACAGATTTTGTAACAAGCCGGATGTATGGAATACATGCAATGCCTAGAGGGATATAACGAGGAGATAGATCTCGAATTCACCCTCAACTATAGATCCGAACACTCCATGGTAGAAAGGAAATAGATATAAGTCACTAAGGAGACCCTCACAAAAGTCACTGGGATACCATGAACATGAGAGAGATGGTACACAAGAAGAACTTTGCATCTTGAAGTTTTATGACAATTCCTTGAGTCCAGAGAAGATTTAGTGAATAACGGAAGAGGTTTTGAATTCCAATATTTGCCACACCAATGGAAGGATGTGGTTGTCTTTGTGCTATGATACTTCACATCTAAAGGTTTCTATGAAACTTTCTACATTCAACATATCCAATTTCTTGACCATCTCTGACACAACCGGCTAATAAAAATTACATACTTCTTGCTTCAGACACTGAAGATGATGGAAATGAATTTTCAAAGGGAAAATAACCCCACACAGGTTGTATCACAATATGGCCTTATAAATATCTTGGTGGAGCATGCCCTGCACAAAGAATGTCACACCTAGAACAACATCATCCAACCACCTATCCTACTCACTGAAAACAAAGTGGTTGCACTTCACACTACCCAATAGGAAATGACTTCCCTTTCCACATCAAAAAGGGTTGTGGCTACAACTCCTCCGCTAAGTACCAATACTTCATACATCATGATCCCACCTACTACAACTCCTCAACCAGGAAACAACACTATGGATAGAGTGAGCCTAGTTGCTGCGATTCCCCCACCAAAGAAATCCAGTAGGTCAACCAAGAAAAGGGGGCAGACTGTTGTAATTTCGGTAATGGATGACCACTACAATGAAATTGGTGTAATTTCCACCAAACATCCTACAAAGAGAGTCAGAGGTTTTACAAAGAGGCATACCCCCATTCCAAATAAATGAAGAACAAACAATGCAATTGCAACTTCACGTAAAAAGAGGAGAACCGTTGATCCCAAAGAACATGCCTTGGAAAAACACCAAGAAACAGAAGAAGAAAAACCCTCCCCTAACACACAAGAACCATAGGGTGTTAACCTAGAAGTTAAAGAGGCCTTGGATGACACAGAAGAACCAGACCAAGGCACTCTTAGAGAATTCCTTATCACTATCCTAGAAACATTTAGATGAATAAGAGTTACAGGTGAAATCTACCATTGACCCACAAGAGCCAGTGTGAATCCGTTCTTAAGAACAAGTCATAACGAAGGTAGAGAACCCAACAAAAAGGAAAGAGGAACATGAGGAAGAATTTTCTGTTGTTTCACCAAAAATAGCAGAAAGCACTCCTATAGAACACTCTCTTAGGCCTCAACAACCATAGATGGATAAGCCCGAGCAATCTGGAAATACAACAGATAAAGACAAATTATAATTTCTCATTGATACAACATAAACATAATTGAATAAAAAGTTTCTCATGAATAAAAATAGAAATCATTTTCTTTTGTTGAATCAACAAGAGACACTCTTGATGAAATAGTTTCCAATCCAAATGAGAAGAAAGATGTAGAACTAGAGGCCCGAGAAGAACATGAAGTAGAAGAGGTTCCACCAAGAAATACCTATGGATATGACTCATTCGATGCACCAGATCTAGGGCTACAGGAACCATAAACATAGGCTTCTACTTCAAAATGAAGAATCACTCCCACATGGGTCAACATGGGTCAACATACCTATGGATATGACTCATTCGATGCATCTTTGGTGAGAAAAAACAGAATGTCAAGAATGAAAAATTGGAAGCTGTAGATCAATTTAAAAATGCTCATAGATGAGCTTGAGGAACAAAGGGCACCTGAGAAATCAGGTTAACCTATAGCAAGTCCTCTTGCTGTAGGGGAACCCTTCACCGACTCACAAGAAAGAGATCATCTCAAAGAGACAAAAAAATTAGTTGTCTAGGATACACATTTCATGTTAGTTGATAAAGCAACTCAAATAGAGACATAGCAAGAATTAACAAAAAAATGGAGGAGTTCCAGCAAAACAAGATATCAGTGAGGAGAATGAGAAAGAAAAAGAGGTAACCCATGATTTCAATGACCTCCAAGGTCACCCTGACTTCACTCACACTGAGTAATTTTTGGTTTCATGGGGACATGCAATAGTTTTGGGTTGGGGGAGATGATGGGTGCCTAAATTGGCATACTTTGAACACCTATCTAATACCTTTTTTCTTACCATTTTCCATTGATCACTTCCTTTTTGATGCTTTCTTTATCCAATTTTCCTTACTTATCACTAAGGTATGAATCCTTCCCTATATTCCATTTTTACGCTATTCTTGCATCTTTCTTAAAGGAACTTTTCATTTTCATGTACTAATACTGCTACATAGGAGTAATACAGTAGTTGAAACTTCTCACAATGGCTACAATACCTCTCAGTTGCAACTCCAAGTTCACTCTATGTTGTTTCAATTCTAGGCACAATCCAATTGTTGCAACTTCAAGTGTACTCTTCATTCTACAAATCCAGCTAACCAATGCAACTCCAAACACGTCTTCTATTGTTGCGACTCCAAAAATATTTTATGTTGTTGTGACTCCAAAACATGTTTTTAGTTGTTTCGATTCCAAACACATTTTCTATTGCTACGAATCTGAGTACACCATTGTTGTGATTCCAAATATAAATTCACCAACACAATAGTCAATGATGCAACCAACAATTAGGAAATAATATTTACACAATTAGGTGACAGGAGGAAAATAAATGACCAAAATAAGAATTGTTTTTTCCTACCAAGTCAACACACATAGATCTGTTCTAAAATTTGGAAAAATATTTGTAACCAGATGAACAACCAGATTCTCACGGCTTTCCATCTATTCCTTTGTATAATTATAGACATTAGTCATACTGTATAAGATCCTCAATTTCCCCAAAGTTTGAGTGGAGGAGAATTCTGGTGATAATCATTCAACTACTATTGTATTTTCAAACTTCTGCAATATAATTTCCATTCCCACTCTTATTCGTGTGTTGATGTGTTGGTGATCATGTGATTCTGGTTTCATAGCTTAGTACCTTTCCTAAGAGGGTAGGGCCCCCTCTTTGTCAGGTACTGATTGTATATTAGCGTAGGATTTAATCTTTTAATTCTACTCATTTGTTTCGGTATTCATTTCATTTATTAGTCTTTTGGAATTCCAATTTCACAAAACAATGATTGTAATTCATGTGTGATTGATATTTAATTTCTTGTTGTTTAGGATTAACAACTTTAAATTGTAATTCAATATTGATTCGATTTCTATGAGTTCATGATCATAGATTCTACTACAACTCTAGATACTACAATTCACATTGCTTTAAATTTTGTCATGTTGGAATTTATGTTGTTGCAACTCACATTGTTTCAACTCACATCACTGTGATTTCTTTTGTGTTGTAGCTCTATTGCTACAACTCTACTTGCAATTGCACTTTGTTCTGTTTTCTTTCTAATTTGTGATAGCTTTAACGGTTTGGGATTGATATTCTATTGGATTTTCAGCAAATGTGTGAACATGTAATTGTTACAATAGAACAAGACCTTCATTCTATTTGAGCAACTCATCAATAGATCATAGTGTAAATTTAATTTCCATAAGTGTGATTTCAATTTCTGCAAGAGAGATTTCAATTTCTGCAATTGTGATTTCAATTTCTGCAAGAGAGATTTCAATTTCTGCAAGTGTGATTTCAATTTTTGCAAGTGTTGTTTCAATTTCCACAGGTGTGATTTCAATTTCTGCAAGTGTTATTTCAATTTTCAGAAGTGTGGTTTCAATTCCTCAAGTGTTACATTTACTCTTCTACAAATTAGACAATGGTATAATTTTGTGACTTAATTAAGTATCTTGAATCGTCGATTTGTGACATCAAAAGTAATACAACTCTTTATCTAAACCAACACTTCTTTTGCATATATGGTGCATGACAGTTTGTAATTGGATACAACCCTAGATTAATAATTAAATGTACAACTCTTTCAGTTGCTTGCTAATTAATTAGAAATTTATTGAAAATTCTGGCAAGAGAGAGAGAGAGAGAGAGAAAGAGAGTGTGTGAGATTCTGAGAGGAAGAGAGACAAAGACAAAGAGGAGGGGTAGAAAGAGTGTGTGAGAGTGTGAAAGG
>JZKD02S1889835.1:31546-43183 GCA_000966675.3 Picea glauca
CTCTCCTACATTTACCTCTCTCTCTGTATTCCTCTCTCTCCCTCTCACACTGTCACAAACTATCTCTCTACTTCCCTTCTATGCCTTCCTCTCTCTCCCTCCCAGTTAGGTCCTCAAAATTCACTCTTTTTGTCACTTTTTCTACCATAAAACCTTCCTCCATAACCTTGGATTATATCATATTCTACCCTTCTTTCCATGATATCATCACCTAGCTACAAAATCAGTACTTGGAATATCACTTGAGGTAAAATGTTCATTCTTAAGAATAATTTTGTTCTTTCTTATGTAATATGGTTGAAATAGTTATTATTATATCAATTGCTATATAATCTTTGATTTTGTAACTACTCAAATTTATACATGTTAGCGACTAAATAATTTTTCCATAGAAGAGTTGACGTTTCATTAGGTTGGGAGCACTCCGAGATTGAACCTCGACTAGAGAGAGATGTCAAATCGGATCCTCCAGCTCATCCACCTATCATATTTGATTGAAGACCATCGAGATTAGTGTTCCAGGAAACTCAAAGATCTAGTCAGCATGTACACTTGACAGTAATGCACAAGACCAACTTTAGTAGATTGATCCATGAGAAGAATGAGAGTGCATTTTATGAATTCATGTGTCTCATCATGAATTTCTCAAATACATGGATAACCTAAGAATATTATATATACATACACGACATACATCAGATCTGATCTCTCTTAATCACATATGTAATATTTTAAATATCAATTGTGAGAAGTATGATTCATATGTATCTATGTGATTTTGTTTCATAGTATAAATATGTGATATCAGAGTTTGATAAACAGATTTGACTTGATGTTGATGAATTGTAATCAAATTACTAAGTAATATAAAGAGTTAATTCCTATATCTCTGAGGAAAGTCCAATTATGGTAAGGGACCTAGAGATTCTATCTCTATGGTCAACAAATCAGTCACCAATGGGGTAAGTGCAGCATAGATTGGCAATTTATTGGAAAATTTTGAAATAAACATTATTAATACTCTCGGTTCTCAATTAGACACATTGAAAATTAAGAAAAATAAAGAGTTAGAGAATGCAACATTAACTTTTTTTTGTCCAAAATGTAGAAAGAGGTACCCTTTAAAAGAATGTATTTTATATAACATTGATCTTTGTGGTATATGTGTAGATAATCATGCTACAAAAAACTTCCCATATGTACCAGGACTCAAACAAGCCTACTAGGAAACTCAACGAGCTACATAAAATTCATTTTTTGTTTCACATAAGAGACCTTGGTGGCCAAGGAATCCATGTATATCTCAAGTCCCCTCTCATCAATTTAATCCTTATTTTTGTCAACAATACCCCCAACAAAATTGGACCATTCCAATTCCTTGGAAAGCGTGGGCACCTTAGAAAGTCCAAAATCAACCTTGGAAACATGTTTGGTGAGGATATTCCTATGGAACCATGCCTACCCAACCTTATCCCATGCCACAAAAATACACTCAATACCCTAGACAAAATCAATATCCCCCGCAAGCTCAACAACCATATTCAAACCAACCATAACAACCATAAATTTCACAACCACAACAACTTCAATTGCGATCAACTCAACCACCAAGACCAACCCAGCTACCTGCACAACCCATCACTAACTCCAATAATAAAGTAGCATAGACCGCTTACAATGCTGAGCTATAGAGTTTTCCTACTTATATTATTACTTCTCTTGGTGTAAATGATATTTATATTAGATCAGGAAAAGTATTGCATCAATATGCACCTATTATTGTTGAAGAACCTATAGAGGAGGAAACCCCAACCAAGTAAACAACAATAGTAGTATCAACCCAATAAATCAAACTTTTTCATATACTATAAATCAAACTCAACAATCTAGTTCTCCACCTTTCCCAGAAAGGTTGGCATTAGAAAAGAAAATCACTAAAACATGATGTGATTTATTAGATGAGTTAAATAATGTTTGTATCAAAAATATCATTATTGCAATAAATCAAAGACATTCCAATTTATGCTAAGACAATAAGGGAATTAAGTATCAAGAAACATGAAGGAAAATGAAAGACCCACAAATAGTGCAAGTGAATGGTAAATTTAAAGGTCTTATGTCAGGTAAAATCTATATACAAAAATATGTTGATCTCAACAGTCCCATTGTAAAAATTCACATCAATAATGTTGCAATCGAAAACACATTAATAGATCTAGGAGAAGCAATCAATGTAATGACAAAAGACACCGTGGATAAATTACGGTTGTCTAATCTCCGTAATACACCCATAATTTTACAATTAGTTGATAGATAAAAAATAAAACCAGAAGGTGTATTAGAGGATATAATAATCTCCTTGAATTCTTGGGAGTACCCTATAGATTTCATGGTTTTACAACCAAAATCTAACTTAGGAGGGCACCCATTAATCTTAGCTAGACCTTGGCTAGCTATAGGTGATGCTTTCATCAGTTGTAGATCAGGGGATATGACAATTGCACATGGAGATTCAGTAAAGAAATTTAATTTTTATCCACCAGCTAAAGATTTAAGTGAATATGAATTTACACAATGCTTTCAAGATGCAAATTACAATGAGGAAATGGTACAACCTATTTTAAATATTGATCAAATTGTGAATTTCAAGAATGATAACGAGGAAAATCAAATCATCAATATTTTTAATAATTATGATTTTAATCAATATCATGGGGGGAGGGAATTGATCCAGATGGATATCGATGGCCACCCACCTATTACAACTGGCTCAAAATAGTTTGTTGGCAATTTTCTATTTTTAACAGTTTTTCGGGTCCCAAACTTCAAAGGCCATTTTGAGGGCCTAAACAACATTTTTTTTTTCACGATTGGACACCTAAATTTTTACCAATGGATTTGATTGAACCTATGAAATGAATCTCATCGTCAATACCTTTCCAATGAGCTATAATTCACTCGAAACGAAGATCATATGCCAAAGTTACGCCCCCAGGAAGTTGATACACCAAACTACCCAAAATGAGGTCCACAAAAATGTTGGATTTTCATCTTTCAGGGTTAGGGTTTCAGATTTTATTTATGTTAAAAAGGTCTTTGGAGCCTTATTATAACATCCATCTTCTTGCGAATGAGCATATATGTCACATCTCTTCTCAAAGATAAGTTGTCACCATTCTACTGAGTCTTTCACTCTGTATTTCTACAGTTTTGTACATTTCGCATGTTTTCTATTTTGGTATAGGTGTCTAGGATCCAAGAGGACATTCATGTGTCTGCAGAGGAATTTTACTACAACAGATACATTAGAATCAAACAAATAATATAGTTGCATTCTTTCTTTTGGGTAGTGAAACTAGCTTGCATTTGAAGTAGTGAAATTGCATGGTTTTTGACATTTTTGGACTAATCTTATAGAGTAGAGTAGGATTTATTTGTCTCACTGTTCATTGCATTGCAGGTGTCAAAACAGTGCTAAGTAGATTGGAGATCAAACTCAAGTTGGAGCAGCGAGGACAAACATTGAAAAAAGGTGCATCACACTTTCTTCCTTCTCCTTCTCTTTTTGATTAGTTATTTAGATTCAAAGGAATGTTAGCATGTTTTCTCTCTTGGTATAGGGGTCTAGAATCCAAGAGGAGATTCACCTATCTGCAGGGCAATTTTCCTACAATAGAAATTGGTGACTCCACTGTGGACCAACATTGATTTGTATTTCCTTGGATTGTCCCTGCCCTTTTCCCACCTTTTGGATCAGTTTTACTATTTATTCATGGTCCATTACCTTTCTCCCATCTTCACTAGCAATTTCACCAATTTCTGTGAATTCCAGGGGAGTTTTTTTTAATTGTTTGGCTATGTTTTTAATTTCTGGGAAGGGTAACGCTCCCCTAGAGTGCATATCATAGTGTTGATCTCTTATCAGTGTCCCCCTAAATTTCTTTACAAAGCACTATAGCGCACTGTGCCCTTGAGTTAGGGAGCACTAGTCTCTTTCTTGGAGGTTTTCTACCTTCTTCTGCTTAGATTTTTGCAATCTGTTTTGCAGAAGTATTTACCCAGACTTTGTATGTTGGTTTATGAAGTTGTTTAGGTTGAATTTTTGTACTTATCACTTCCTATTGTCTTGATTGGAGCTTGAATTTTTTTCAGAATTGTGAAATTGCCCTTTCTTGCTGCTTGGTTTGTCCGGACAGTTTAAGTGATTCCTCTTTCTCCATGTCTTTTCTTGGATTCTTCTCTGCATTTTCTTGTACTCCTTGAATGCTTGTTGGTTGTCGAATTCTTGATTGAGTTCTTGTTAGAATAGGTTATCTCCTACTTGTTTTCTTTCAATTCTCATTGCTTTGAGTGCATGCTTTGTTTGTAGCCCTTTTTTTCTTCATGTCTTTTGCATCTGCATCTAACTCTTTCTTTCAATTGAATGTGGTGGAGCATTAAATGGTTGCATTTACTTTCTTTATGCATTAGAATCAAACAAAGAAGATAGTTGCATTCTTGCTTTTGGGTAGTGAAACTAGTTTGCATTTGAAATATTCCCAAAATCACTCCCCACACCCACTACATTTGATACCCATCCCCACCTGGGATTGTTTTTGAAAACTATCGAGAATGGGCATATTTATTTTTCCGCATGAAGAACACAAAAAATTCAAATATAGCTCTGATTCAAATCACACAACTGTATAAATCTTCACACAAAACGTAAGCTATCTCTCTCATTTTCCTGGGGCCACCGCGAGGGAGTCAAGCCCAGTCCCACTCTGATACCATGATGATTTTTCTATATGAGATTGATATATTCTTACAATGATGAGTGTTCCATATATAGAGAACATATGGTGACCATCGATGAAAGGATGCATCCCTTGGATAATCAATAACTCTTTATTTTTATCATTACTTATTATATATATTATTTAATAATCAATAATTATATTATTAATTATTAATCTAGGAGAATGTTTTCCAATATTATCGGAACATCAACATTAATCACATTTTCAATTCCTTTATTCATCCAACTATAAAATTCTCATATATTTTACGAAACATTTTTAATAAACTTTGTAACATATAACATTACAACACTTATTTTAATAAAATATCAAAATAAAAAAACCACTTAAACATTTTTTAAGGTTTACATCAACCAAAATATTGTAATAAAACAATATGTAAATCATGTTAAAGCCCTTCAATGTAATATCCCAAAAGATAAATATGAAAAGCCATATTTTCAATTCCTTTAATGTGCACTCTCTCTCTCTATATAGAAAGCCATATTTTCAATTCTTTTAATGTGCAATCTATAAGGATTATATATATAAAGTTATCATATATAATATCTATATTTAAAAACAAAAATTAACTGCCTTTTTCACTCATTAGGAATTTAATAATTTAACTCTTAGTAAAAGCCAAATAAATTTATAGATTTTATACCTGTACATAAGCTAACATTCAACCTACCAAAAAGCATACTTTAAAGCCAATACCATAATATCATAAATTTATGGATTTCATACTTGTACGGGAGATAACTTTCAACCCATAAAAAGAACATACATTAAAGAAGTATTGGCCTTCTACTTTCACAATTATTATGGAGCATAGAATATGATTACCAAAGTTTAAAAAAACCAAGAAATATAGACAGTTTTTTATAACACGAATAATAACGTTTTCAAGTGGATTAAGGGTAATTTCACTTTCTCATATCTTCATTCATAAATACAAATTTTATTTTAAAAATATGTAAGATGATGTTTTATATTCATCCATGAATCAATGATGATATCCTTTGCTCATAATCCAAAATGGAAATGCTTGACTGGAATAAAAAAACGATGGGATTCCATTGAGACAGATCCAATTTGAATAGATGATATTTTTAGTAAATTAGTTAATATAAAATTAATCAAATGTTTAATAACATTAGCAACAATCCATACAATTAACTCTTTTGGTTAACAATATATTTGTATTATTAATTTATTTTATGAGTTACATTATGTGCTTGTGTAAGAGAGACTCACTATATCTATTTTATAATGTTTTGAGATAATTTCTATGACTATAAAATTTCATGTTCTCTTATGTCATCTTATATTGGTGTTGTAGGTTGATATGGTATAGCATATTTTTCAAGAAAAGAAATTGCAATTTCTATTCTATTATAGAATATGAATCAGATTTATTAGGCTCTCAAAAAACTATACAAAAAGAAAGAAAAGTATAAGTGTATAGTGCACTTAGAAGAGTATAGGTACATACTACACTTACAAGAGTAAACTTACATAATTAATGTGCATGTCATTTTTTGCTCTTTCAGAAATAATCTTCAATCCTTTCATTTTCGCCCTTTTTATTTTTAACTTCTTGTCACCCCTGTCAAGAAAGAGCCATAGTAAGTAACTATAAGTTAAAAGGTGGGAGGTCATGATTCATAGTGGGAACTAGTTTCTTATATGAATCAAATGTATTAATTTTGTAAAGTCTTGTCTCTTTTCTCCACCTAGATGAGATTTAGGTACAAACTTTTCCCTCAA
Organism: Picea glauca; assembly: GCA_000966675.3. Taxonomy (NCBI): domain Eukaryota; kingdom Viridiplantae; phylum Streptophyta; class Pinopsida; order Pinales; family Pinaceae; genus Picea; species Picea glauca. The sequence continues at coordinate 38,098 of JZKD02S1889835.1, forward strand.
TAAGGAAACTCATGTATCCATATATTCTACTATACCCCTCAATTAAAGAGTGGATTCCCTAATCAATCCCAATCAACACGTGCATTTGTTGATTTACCTCCTTCTCATCATTGTTAGTATCTGACATATGTTCCTTTAAAAAATTCTAGCTCTTTGGCTTTGATTTGGTCCTTTTTTTTTCCGAGAGGATGAGCTTGAGCATGGGGACAAGTAGCTTGTAGATGTCCTAGAAGTTGACATATCTGACACATGAATGTTGTGTTCTAATATTCCAAGATTTGAGTGCATATAAAAAAAAAACGTTTGAGAATCATTTTCTTCGAAAGACCCTTACAAAGGCCTATCTCAACAAAATCATGAGAATATGTGCATAATATTGGTATAACTATATCAATATTTTATTTTATGTAAGTGCCCAAAGTATATTCTTAGTATCTTCAAAAACTGATAAATACCATAATTGTAATGGAAAATTCGATAGGAAAATGGAAACTAGAATTCTTGTAACTAACATGGAGTTGGGATCAAATTCTAGAAACCAATGAGTTATTATAATTCCTATGCTTCCCTAAAACCAAGGACCCTCCTAGAACACTTTCTCATCATCAACATGATCATAGAACTAAACAACACAAAAAAAATTAGAGTGTAGAGAAACATCACAATTATTTTTCTAGGTCAAGTGGATCTATTGTTACAAATCCAATATATGAGACCATTGCTCATTAAATATGCAAATAACTATATCTTCTTCATATATTCTATATATATGGAGCATCTCTAATGCAGTGATCTCCACAAGTCACACATCTTCAACATGATCCACTATATAGGCACTAGGAATAAGAGAAGGATTCAAAGCATTTGGAATGAAATTTTTGTTTTACACTGCACCCTTAAAATACAAATATTTTGGATTTGAAGGCATCTCAATGCCCACCGCTCCCCCTCCTATTTTCAACATCAAAATAAAGGTTGAATATTTCATTATTTTATAGTGAAACAAATGGATTAAATGCTCAATTTGTTTACTACCCAAAATTAAATGCTTTCAATCAACAAGATTATTTTGTGATAGCTCCAATTTCTACTTGATATGCACCACATAATTGGTAGAATTCAATCACAAATTAAGGATCTCTTGGAAACATTTTTTATCATTATCTAAGATCTTTCTTTGGCAATAGAGATTACATTCAATACAACTTGTGTTAAAAAACATGACATAGAATCAAACTTATAAAAATTGGATTTATGTAAATTTTGTAAATAGTTGATGAACAAAAGTTTCATCAAACACTTAGATACATTCTTGTTGACCTTGGATTCCAAAGAGAAATACAAAAGAATTTCAACAAATAATTTACATGTAATCTCTACTGCCTTGATAATTATAGTAACTACTCAAAAACAAATAGATTTTTCTTCAAACAATTGGTTAGAAAAGATTTCATCAAGCACTTAAGAAACAACCTCTAAAATTGGTTGTACAATGTTAATACATGAAGTTCCATGACTTTCTACAAAACAATCCCACCTAGAAGGATGATCTCTTCATGTTTACGTAACCATTACAATAGTTAGTTGAAAATCAAACGATGTTCCTATTAACAAAATAAAATCCTACGTAGTAACTTTGGTTAAAGATATCCATAGCATTTTGGCCAGAGATTTTGTCATGGTTACAAATAATGTTGTCCATTTCAAACATAACAACGCTAATTATGCTGGCCCTACCACCAACACGAATTGGTCCAAAGTACCAATAACCTTATCTCCATATATATAATCACAACAATAGACTTTGGAGAAGGATGCCTTAGTGATGTGAGACAAGTTAGTCATAATCATGGTTCTAACTAGAGAAAGGTATATCAACATGGTAGCAGTCATGAGAAAACCTTTACTTATTTTGGAGGTTCATGTAGTTTATGTTTTAATATATCAAAGTACCAATAACCTTATCTCCATATATATATCATCACAACAATAAACTTTGGAGCAAGGATGCCTTAGTGATGTGAGACAAGCTAGTCATATTCATGGTTAGGCGGGGTCCTTGTCTTCCCCTAAAACCCTACGTAGAAAACCTCCAATAGCCCCCACCCAATTGAAGTGATTGTTGTCGCTATTGCAAACCATCTGAAACAACCCATTAACCCTTTAGTTTGGGTTGATCCAACCGGGTGCCAATTACCCACAAACCTGAAGTGCCACGAGAAGCACGAGCTTTTTGCTTTGCACCTCACGCTAGGACCTGGTTCAGCCTATACACTATTACTTTATTTTGGACAGGTTGCTATTTACCGCTACGCCTCAGCCTATCTTACTTTCGTGCATGTAACTTGGTCAGACTTCCACTTACCGCTTTACCCTAGGAGATTGAGTGCAGCCCAACTCATTGATGAAGCCAGGAAGTAAGACTAGGGGAGGCATGGCATGCTATGAACCCTTTACCTTACCTTGCCTTCCTTTACAAAGAATTATTCTTGGCACCACTATTTTGTTGATACGGGCGAGCTTCAACCCCAGAAATGCTTTGATGAATTCATACAGCATTATTTTTCATACCCTCCCAAAAGAATGACTGCTTTGCCCTATGATATGTTTTTAGGAAGCCCTTTAGTCCAGCAGAGGATGAAGCATGCACTTCCTTCAGAATCTCTTCCTTGATGCTGGAGTTCTTGCACAAGTAAACTTTCTCTCTAAACCTAAATACTCCCCCTTGCCATGAAAATAAAATCCAATCAGTCTCAATCAAAATGCTCGTAAGTAACTAACAAGTCATCTTCCTGTCTCTATTGGGGTAGTCTGGGCGAGTATGCCAGCCGAGGTAGGCCCCCTCCGCTGGGGTTTAAGGTTCGAGAGGTAAGGTTAGAGGTATTCTCGGTGGGGTCAAGGGTTGAGGTTGGGTGGGAATAATAGTAAATCAAGGTTCAGTGAACTGCACCCGTGCGCTAGATCAACAACCAGCGAACAAGCATCTGGATGTGTATTATAGGGGTGGTTATTATAGGGGTGAAGCGGGGATCACTCATCAGTTATGAATCAATGCTTCTGCTCGAAGGCTTTCTGTAAATTAAATAAAGTGTTCTTCGTAAACATCCTCTTCCTTCACATACTCTCTCTGGATAACTATCCTGCCAAGCAACAACCTTACCTGCCTACACAGACTGATTCTACTGACTGAACCAAGCAATCGAACCAAGCAATCTCACCTTCCAAAAAGGTATATTGACATGGTAGCAGTGATGAAAAAACCTTTATTTATTTTGGAGGTTCATGTAGTGTATGTTTTAATATATCAAAGTACTAATAACCTTATCTCCATATATCATCACAACAATAGACTTTGGAGCAAGGATGCCTTAGTGATGTCAGGCAAGCTAGTCATAATCATGGTTCCAACTAGAGAAAGATATATTGACATGGTAGCACTCATGAGAAAACCGTTATTTATTTTGGAGGTTCATGTAGTTTATGTTTTAATATATCAAAGTACCAATAACCTTATCTCCATATATATCATTACAACAATAGACTTTGGAGCAAGGATGCCTTAGTGATGCCTTAGTGATGTGAGACAAGCTGTCATAATCACGGTTCCAACTAGAGAAAGATATATTGACATGGTAGCAATCATGAGAAAACCTTTATTTATTTTGGAGGTTCATGTAGTTTATGTTTTAATATATCATATATCATTATTCTTATGTAAATTAAAAAAAAATAACATAAAAATTCAATGATAAATTAATTATCTATTAAAATATATTTAGTTCATAAATGTTCTCCTACTTCTATTTCTATTTTGTTGAAAATTCAGTTATCCTCTATTTTGATGTAAATTTCATTCTCCTTTATTTTGTTGAAGATTAGCTTGAGTGGGCCTAATGGTTAAGAACATGTGTTTCCTCTTAAGAGGTCACAGGTTCAATCCAGAGGGGGTAGGGTATGTATACCTTCGTAGACTTTACCACTCAAATAGCTGGGCGGAGGGGTTGAAAATTCAGTTCTTCTCTCTTTTGATGTAAATTTCCTTCTCCTTCATTGTGTTGAGAATTAATATAATATAAATGAATTATTTACTAAATTATATATAGTCCATAAAAGTTCTCCTTTACCTCTATTTCTATTTTGTTGAAAATTCAGTTCTCCTCTATTTTATTTATTTTGTTGAAAATTCCTTTCTCCTCTATTTTGTTGTAAATTTCCTTTTCCTTTATTTTGTTGAGGATTTGATGAAAATTCTTATTGTATTCACAAATTAAGTGAAAATTACAATCACCCCTATATCTCCTTAAAATGAATGTAATGTCATGTTACTAAATGCAAGTCGGCCTTGTAAAAAGATTATCAATATTTAAGTGATGACTGCCGATATATATATATATATATATATATTAAAGTTCATGTGGATCATTAATACAAACAATTACTCATGAAATATTGGCAAATATTCGGAACACCAAATATTTCGAGTACTCGGTTGTTCCCTTATCACCCACAGCAGTCATTGGATCGTATTGATTAAAAGACAACCCAATTTTCCGAGAGAGTTTGAAGGTACTGAGCGTTTTTCTTCTTTCAATTTCGGCGAGGATGGAGACGAAAACTCACATTTGTGGAAACTGTGAGAATGCGAATCCCCCTTCAGTTTGCGCAGCTTGTGTGAATCGCGATTTAGGCGAGAACTATAAACTTGTCAATGCCTTGAAACGTGATCACGATTTCTTACAAGCTTAAACCTAACCGCGAAGTAGCTGACGAACAGAAATGGAGACTGATTCATGCTAAAAATATTGCAGAGTTAAAAGAGACACTTCGTCTCAAGCAGCAACAACTTTGTCAAGAAAAATCTGAACTAGAGGAGAAAACAAATGAATTAAATACCAGAAAGAACTCACTCGCTGAAGCCCTTGCTGTGTTAGAGAAGAACAAAACGAAACAGTTGAAGTTGCATTCCATACCAGAGGAGAAAACAAATGAATTCCATACCAGAAAGAGCTTACTAGATGAAGCCTCTGCTGTTTTAGAGAAGAACAAAACAAAACAGTTGAAGTTGCATTCAGATCAAATTTGCACC
>JZKD02S1889835.1:43233-55413 GCA_000966675.3 Picea glauca
CCTACAGGAAGATGCCTTTTGGACTTATAAATGTTGGTGCCACTTTCCAGAGAGAAATGGACATTGCTTTCCATGATCTCATAAATAAATCAGTTGTTGTCTATCTTGATGACGTCACTGTCTTCTCCAAAAACAAGAAATATCACTTGTCTCACCTTAGGGTTGTCCTAGAATGATGTTGCAAGTTCGGTATATCTCTCAACCCTAATAAATCGGTCTTTGAAGTAAAGAAAGGTAAATTTATTGGGTCTATAGTGTCTAAGAACGGAATGATTATTGACCTTGAAAGAACCCAAGCTATTTTCAAAGTCTCCCCCCCCTCTTCCAAAAAATCCATGTAGTCATTTTTAGGCAAGATTAATTTTGTCAGAAGATTTGTCCCAAGTTTTTCAGAAATGGTAAGACCATTACAAAATTTAATTAAAAACGATGTTCAGTACTGTTGGGGACCACAAGAAAGTCAAGATTTTGACTCCATCAGAAAATCAATAGTAGAATCCCCTTCCTTGATGAGCCCCGATTTTCCCCAAGATTTCACACTTTACACCTTTGCTTCTGACCAATATTACGTTGTTGTGCTAACACAGAAAAATGTTGAAAGTAATGATATACCCATTTCCTTCATGAGATCATCTTTTAAAGGAGAAGATCTTAACTACCCAACAGTGGATCAACAGGCATATGTTGTTTTTAAGGCAGTGAAACACTTCCGGTCATACCTGCTGAAGTCTAGAGCTAAGGTTATTGTTCCTTACCCAGTTGTAAGAAACCTATTAGTACAAAAAGAACTGGGTGAGAAAAGGGAAAATTGGATGACGTATTTACAGGAATATGACATTGAAATAACCCCTGCTCATATTGTTACAGGTCAAGGCCTATGTAAACTAGTGGTTGATTCAGTTAAAGAACATGAAAGTCAAATTAACACCTTAACTATAAATCAACACAATGAAAATCAAATCAGTTGTGCACAAGTTACTGCCAATTCTTGGTATGAAAATATTAAATTTTATTTGATGCATGGATCTTCTCCTCGCTATATCGATCCTTATAATAGAAGATCACTAAGGCTAAAATCTGCATCTTTCCAGTTAATAAATGATGTATTATTTCGAAAGAATTTTGATGGTGTTCTTATGCGTTGTTTAGAAAAGGAAGAATCAAAGAAAGTACTATTTGAACTTCATTCAGGTGAAGTCGACGGACACTTCAGTGGAGATACCACTTCTCACAAAGTGCTCAGAGCTGGGTACTATTGGCCCACTTTGTTTAAATATGCCCATGCACTATGTCGAAAAAGAATAATCTACCAAAAGGCTGCAGGATGGGTGAAAAAATAAGCATTTCCTTTGCATTATGTCACTGTAGATTCCCCTTTTCAGAAATAGGGTCCCGACATCATAGGACCAATTAACCCTTCTTTTTCACATCAACACAAGTATATTATAACAATAATGGATTAGTTTACCAGATGGTCCGAAGCTGCACCTTTGAAAGTGGTAAACACAAATCAAGTAGTATCTTTCCTCAACTCTCATATCATCACTCGATTCGGCATTCCCGAATGTTTTGTCTTTGATAACACCTCTTATTTTTCATCCCTCGATATGAACATCTTTGCCTTGGAAAAAGGGATTAAATTGAAATATTTTGCTAGCTACTACCCTCAAGGAAATGGTTTGGCAGAATCGACAAACAAAAATTTAATAAAGATCATTAAGAGGACAGTTTCAAAAAATCATAAGAACTGGCACAATGCACTATATAATGCACTTTGGGATGACATGGTGACACCAAAAGCCTCTATTGGTAATTCCCCTCTCTTTCTCATCTATGAAAGAGAAGCAATTATCCCTCCGCATGTTCTTCTTCCTTCTCTGCAATTATCACAGAAATTCCAAGAAGAGGACTGTCCTCCTCTGGAAAGTCGAATCAATGCATTGTTAAAATTGGAGGAAGTAAGGGCACAAGCAAAGAAAAAATTGGATCAACACCAACAAATTGTAAATAGTTGGTTTGATTCAAATTCTTCTTCACATAGGAATTTCAATGTCGGAGACTTGGTTCTCAGGTGGGATAAATCTCATGAGGGAAAGGGAGAACACACTAATTTCCAGAATCTGTGGCTGGGACCATTTGTAATTTTCAAAAAATTAGGTCCCAGCTCTTTCCATCTACACAATTTAGAGGGACAACTAGACACTTTCCCAGTGAATGGTTAGGCTCTTAAAAGATATTTCACCTGATGATTCAAGATCCACCTTTTTGTACATATCTTTGTTTTTGTTTTAATTTTATTTTCTATTTTCGATTTTGGTTCTTTTCATTTTGCTTATTTTTGGTTTGTTTGTAAATAATTATATTTGTGTCACCATTTAATTTGTGGAAGGAAAATTAGAATTTTTATCCAAGAGCAAAAACTCATGAATTTTCAAAACACCATGTTGTAAATGATAAAACTTAGATCAACACATGAAAATTCCTACTCAAAACAATGTTGTCAGTTTCTTTTCAAAATCTCGGGAGGATACGATTATCATTAATAAAACTCTTAACACTATCCCTGTTTTTAAGAAAACAACTTGATTATACCTTCCTGTCCTTGAGATGGTTTCTTAACAGGAATCTAAGTGTTCAGATCATGGTAAAGATCATTAAATAAGAAGATGAATTATATAAGATTAAATTATGTTCTCAAAATCTAAAATTTTCACTATCACCCCGCTCTCTTGAAAATCATAAAGTTTCTACAAAATTGTAAATTAATTCTAGAGAGTTGAAAGCACCGTAAGGTGTGGGAATTGTTTGTAAACCCGTTGAGACACTGAACAGGTCTGTTGGTAGCGGGTAAATGCATCCATGATACCCAAGAAACTTCATCGGGGATTGAACAGGCATGTTGGCAATGAAGCAATGTCGGGTTTAAGAAAATTATCAGGTATGTCTATTGGAAGTAATCAAAGTTAAAGATGTTCTTTATCTGGAATGAATGACTTATGGACAGGATAGAGGTGTTAGAGTGGGTTAAATGACATCCCGTCCAAGGCTATGGACACCTGTTGGCAGCAGTGGCCCTGTCAACAGTATCGGAGGTGGTTGCCTAAAACATCATATCACTCGTAATCTAGATTTGACCCCAGATTACATTTTTGATGGAAACACATCTAATGTTGGACTATGCTTTTTCTGAGTTTTGAGATGAACACTTGATTTGTTGTCAATTGTTTCTCAAATCTTCATTTTCTTATTCATCCTAACATGAAACTTTGGGTGATGCAGAGATAACTGCTTCACCGAGTACGTCTCCATTGTTGGCAACCACACACGATTTTTGATTTTTTAAACATGATCGAAAGGCATTACATTTTTTGTAGCTTCCATCACCCCATCTATAAACATTTTTCTGAGTTTATTATGACTAATTGGGTTAAAATCCTACTTCATTATTTTTTTACTATTTCAATTTTTCGATTGTTCTACGTTTAATTCATGATTGCAAGCATGAATTAAACATAGAACTTGGCTTGTTGTTTTAGTGATTTTTTCCCTTAGGTATATGGTTCAACAAACCATTCATATGAAGTTGAAGTATAAATCTTATAAAATGGTTGTTAGACCCATTTGGTTTGTGATTGATACGATTATTGTTTCAATGGTTTGATAGTTTTCGATTTATGAAGAACTTTGATATTTGTGTGATAGTCCTGTCACGAGTTTAATGGTCGTACCAATAGTCATAAAAATGAATACACACCTGATGTACTCCCATCCTCACCTCACCTCGCTGGATTAATGTATTTATGATTCATTCATTACATGTGTTGGGTTTCAATACTCTATATGTTTGGTTTTCATCACAGAGTATGGTAATGATTGCGCTCAAACCCCTATTTTTCACTCCCACTATTTCAGTGATGATAATACACAAGTTATGTTATTTTCATATATCCACTCTCCATACAGAAATTTTCCTACTTCTCACATGATTCTAACCTAAGACTATCCAGAGTAAACCCTGTCGCATTTTGGTTGCATTTGTCATGGAGCCTATCGTTTGCCTAGAGCTAAATGGATGCTAGGATCTACTTTCTCATGACGATGCAATTGAAGATCTTAAAATCCACGTCTGGGATGTTTTCCTTAAAATATTTGAAGGCTATGACCTTTAGGTGGCGAAGGCTTTCGTGCAAACCTTTGATGGTTGCAGAGAAAAAATCGGGGATACACAGTCAGAGTTGACCGAGGGATTTGTAAGTGAAGCAATAGGGCTTCCATCGAAGGGTGAAAAATGGTTCAAAAATGCCTGAATTGAAGGAGTACCATGGAGCCTCTTCATGACATCCCGAAAGATCAATTGTTGTGAAAAAGGTATTTCTATCTCCCTGGTTAAACCTAGGTGGCATAGCGTCTTGTTGATTCTCAAGGAATTCGTGACATGTGAGTGTCTATATGGATTAGTATTCCTATACCATATTCATATACTCATGCAACTCATTGGTTTCGATTTAAATATGCCATTTTACTTGCTGAGAAGTCTCTATAAAATGTCCAAAAGATATAAAAAACAAGGTGTTGATTCCATCCTTTTTCATCACGGATTAGTTAAGATATTGTTGATGCATTATTTTTCAATCATAGGTGACAGTTGGGAAGGATTTTTGATAAGGAATGGTTTTTCCTAGATTGTTCTTACAGTAAACCCTAACTTAGATGAGTCACTGATTAAAGACCGGCTCAATATTTCAATCAATAGACCAGACTTTACCAACATAAACCCTCTAGATGCAGGGATACTGAATAAGTCTCCATATACAAGATTTTATGAGCAAGAAACTATTGAATTGAAGGTAATTGACCCTCTTGTACCTGAAATTGATGCTAGCATGGACGTTATTAATCTGGATGTTGAGAAACCTCGCAAAGGGATGAAAAATAAATGCATACACTTAGGGTTCAAGAACAAAAGGGCAGGTCGCAAAATTTCAAGGATGCTAAGGAACCGATCCGATACTCATCTGAGCTCGATTGGTCCGATTGAGATCGATGAGTGCTCGAATCCTGAGATCGAATATTTTCTAATTTTGGAAGATCTAAAATTTCAGGTTTCCGGGAAGGAAATTAGCGGTCCTACTAAACCATATGATTTTGTGTCGAATTTTCAACCGTGCCTCAAAGGTAAAGAGGGGTTCTCCAGTGTTAGGCATGATTAGAAGAAAATACCAGGTAATCTCAATACACCCCTGTTTGACTGCACACTTCATCGACCTGCCATATCACCTGTATAGTCTGATATCTTTCTCCATTGGATCGAGTGGTATTACACCGATATGCCTGTCCTTCAGGCCCGAATTAAATCGCTTACTTCTCAAATTGATTCATTGAGGCAAGAAAATCATGACCTCAAGGCGCACACAGAGAGGAAATATTAATGCATTAAGAGATCAGGAAGCATAGTAATAAAAAATGCAATAAGTGTCAAGGCCATAGTAAATTTTGAACTACCCGACCCATCTTTAGTCAATTTTTAAATGGTAAAACAATTTTTCTTCTTATTTTATTCATGTTATCTATTTTGAAATAATTCAATTTGGAATTTGATTTTGTTTTCTAAACTAACACTGGCTATAGAATCTTCGATTATGTAGCCAAGTCTCTTTTTAAATAAAAATTAGAAATTAGTTATGGGTAATTTTCAAACTTATTAAAATTGATTTTTTTTTCAGGAAATAGTAGATCTTGTTGCTGATCATCAGGAGGAAACATATTTGATTATGCATCTGAATGATTAGTAGTTTCTTTTCTGTTTGTTTTGTTAAAAAATTGATCAATCTTTGATTAAAACCAACTCTGTTATAAGTGGCTCCTAGCCCACTATTTTTGTAATATTTTTTATTTTATGAGATCCTACTCTATCCTGTGAGAGAGGAGAATGTGATCTCAAGTCACTTTAAATACTTTTTATTTTTTAAGTAAGGGACATCTTTGGCTGGAACAGATTATAGGCATGTAACATTCAGAACTACATGGACAACTAGTTCACATTTTGGCTTTAGACCAATGTGACAATTGTTCCATATATGTTTTGCCTTTTTATATTATGGGATATTGATATGTTACACAACTTTATATTCTTCGGCATATTATATTTCATTTTATCAAATGCTTTAAAACTTGTCTATAACTCGTTGTTTCACACATTATCACTGTGATCATTATATCAATTTGAATATCAGGATTTTATGTTTGATGTTTAGTTGGTTGATGAAATGAATTCTTTACATTAAGATTTCTATTACTGTAATCATTCATAATTACAAGATCACTGGATCATACGTGTCTACTATTATGTTCTTATATCCTAGATGTCAATAGACACGTTGAATTTATTCAGGAGACATTAGCACGATCCTGCTGCAGATTTCTTTCACAGGCGAGACAAATGGAGTTTTGGATCGCACAAAGACATAGACATAGTATGAAACTAATCTTAGGTTAGCTTTATTTCCATTTAATTTATGTTATTAGTTTGTCTATCAATGAAACAAGAAATTTTAAATTGGTTTTGACCATTAGGTTGTCCTTGTTTCAAGTCATGTTTTAATTAGTATCTTTTTTAAGTTTTTAGATCTTAGATTATAAAACATAAAATATAAAAAAAAATATGTGCTTTCTTTATCTAATTTCGAAAACAATTACCAAACATTGATTTTGCAAGGCATTCAGCAAAAACTTGCAATCTGTAATTACTTTGTACATAAATGGCATGTTCATATTTATCTTTCTATTGAATGTATTTGTAAATAATTAGATTAAAGTTTATATATTATTATAGTTTTAGCACTAGTTAGTTTATTTCATTTCTTTGTTTTAGGACCCTATTTGGATAACGGATCCATTAAACCCATCAGAATAGATTACACCAAAGGTTTGGGTTATTTAGACAACCCCGATACGGATATTTTCTTCCAAGTTGACGACATGTCATATATGCCCGTCAACAAAGAGGCATTTAGAGAAAGGGGGGAGAGTGAGGGAGAGTGAGGGAGATAGAGGGAGACAAAGGGGGGGTAGAAAGAGAGAGTGAGAGGAAGGGTAGCAGAGAAAGGGAAGGGAGGGGGTGGAGAGGGAGAGAAGGGGTAGGAGGGAGGGAGGGAGCCAACAAGATAAGAAGGGAGGTTGAGATTGATATGGAGAGAGATATGGAGGGAGGTAGAATATGCCAAGTACTACTGAGGAAGCTCAAATCTAGTCATTGTACTTTGATGGATCCAAATCCAAAGAAGGATCCGATGCAATATGTGTACTCATTGATCTTGCAGGTAATAATACTTTCATTGCCTATCGGTTAGAGTTCAAGTGCATCAATAGCACCGTCGAATATGAAGCACTTTTACAAGGGATTAGGAAAGATTTGGATATGGACATGCGGAATTTAATGGTATTTGGTGATTCAGAAATCATGGTTAGGCAGGTAATAAAATCCATACATTGCTTATCACCACATCTGAAAATCTACCAAACTGAGGTATGGAGTCTAATGAATTTTTTTTCGGCATTTAACATAAATTCCATTCCTAGACTAAGTAATTCAAAGGCTGATTTATTGGCTAACGTCGCTTCTAAACTATTGCCTGCATAAGGTCTTTCTCCTAATGCGTTTTCAATTTAATTGTTGTTCAGGCTGTCGATCCCGGATAACATCACCAATTGGAGAGTGTTCGATGATGACCAACAGATCATCAACTTCTTGCATATGGAAGACACCTTCCAAGGTGCAGTCATTGATGAAGGCACTCATAATGAAAACCTCTGCAATTTCATGGTAATATCAGATCCTAGATCTCATGAATCGACATCTGATCTGGTAAACTCTATCCCCAGATCTGTTGTAAAACTAGAGAAGTTATATGACTTGCATGATAAATTTAGAGGGCCAGTTAATTGAAAAACGAACAGTTCTTCTTTGATTATGAGACGGTTAATTTAGGGACAAAGGAAAATCCTCAAAAAATTAATTTGGGAACAGGATGCTCCAAGCAAGAACAATCTGCTTTTATAAAATTGTTTAAAGAATTTAAAGACATTTTTTCCTGGACATATGATGATTTGAAAACATTTGATCCTAATATCATACAACATGGTATCCCCATGAAACCCCCGACCCAACCTTTTCAGTAGAAATTAAGAAAGATGCACCCTAAATTGGAACCCACTGTTAAAAAAGAACTAAATAAATTACTAAATGCAAAGATATTTTTCCCGGTAAGACACACGCAATGGGTGTCTAATCTAATTCATGTAAGGAAGAAAAGTGGTGAAATTCGACTTTGTGTCGTCTTTCGGAACTTGAACCGAGCGTCTAATAAAGATAATTACCCTATTCCTCCAATGGAACAAATTTTACAGTAGTTGGTTCTGAAAGACTATCTTTGCTAGATGCATTTTCGGGATACAACCAAGTCCTCATGTCTCCATCAGACCAACTTAAAACCACCTTTCGTACCCCATCGGGCATTTTTGCCTACAGGAAGATGCCTTTTGGACTTATAAATGTTGGTGCCACTTTCCAGAGAGAAATGGACATTGCTTTCCATGGTCTCATAAATCAATCAGTTGTGGTCTATCTTGATGACGTCACTATCTTCTCCAAAAACAAGAAATATCACTTGTCTCACCTTAGGGTTGTCCTAGAATGATGCTGCAAGTTCAGTATATCTCTCAACCCTAATAAATCGGTCTTTGAAGTAAAGCAAGGTAAATTGCTTGGGTTTATAGTGCCTAAGAACGAAATGATTATTGACCCTGAAAGAACCCAAGCTATTTTTAAAGTCTCCCCCCCGCCCTCTTCCAAAAAATCCATGCAGTCATTTTTAGGCAAGATTAATTTTGTCAGAAGATTTGTCCCAAGTTTTTCAAAAATGGTAATACCATTACAAAATTTAATTAAAAAGGATGTTCAGTACTGTTGGGGACCACAAGAAAGTCAAGATTTTGACTCCATCATAAAATCAATAGTAGAATCCCCTTCCTTGATGAGCCCCGATTTTCCCCAAGATTTCACACTTTACACCTTTGCTTCTGACCAATATTACATTGTTGTGCTAACACAGAAAAATGTTGAAAGTAATGAGATACCCATTGCCTTCATGAGATCAGCTTTTAAAGGAAAAGATCTTAACTACCCAACAGTGGATCAACAGGCATATGTTGTTTTCAAAGTAGTGAAACACTTCTGGTCGTACCTGCTGAAATCCAAAACTAAGGTTATTGTTCCTTACCCAGTTGTAAGAAACCTATTAGTACAAAAAGAACTGGGTGAGAAAAGGGAAATTGGATGGCGTATTTACAGGAATATGACCTCGAAATAACCCCTGATCATATTGTTAGAGGTCAAGGCCTGTGTAAACTAGTGGTTGATTCAGTTAAAGAACATGAAAGTCAAATTAACACCTTAACTGTAAATCAACACAATGAAAATCAAATCAGTTGTGCACAAGTTACTGCCAATTCTTGGTATGAAAATATTAATTTTTATTTGACGCATGGATCTGCTCCTCGCTATATTGATCCTAAGAATAGAATATCACTAAGGATAAAATATGCATCTTTCCAGTTAATAAATGATGTATTATTTAGAAATAATTTTGATGGTGTTCTTATGCGTTGTTTAGAAAAGGAAGAATCAGAGAAACTACTATTTGAACTTCATTCAGGTGAAGTCGATGGACACTTCGGTGGAGATACCACTTCTCACAAAGTGCTCAGAGTTGGGTACTATTGGCCCACTTTGTTTAAATATTCCCATGCGCTATTTCGAAAAAGAATAATCTACCAAAAGGTTGCAGGATGGGTGAAAAAATAAGCATTTCCTTTGCATTATGTCACTGTAGATTCCCCTTTTCAGCAATAGGGTCTCGACATCATAGGACCAATTAACCCTTCTTCTTCACATCAACACAAGTATATTATAACAATAATGGATTATTTTACCAGATGGTCCGAAGCTGCACCTTTGAAAGTGGTAAACACAAATCAAGTAGTATCTTTCCTCAACTCTCATATCATCACTCGATTCGGCATTCCCGAATGTTTTGTCTTCGATAACACCTCTTATTTTTCATCCCTCGATATGAACATCTTTGCCTTGGAAAAAGGGATTAAACTAAAATATTTTGCCAGCTACTACCCTCAAGGAAATGGTTTGGCAGAATCGACAAACAAAAATTTAATAAAGATCATTAAGAGGACAGTTTCAGAAAATCATAAGAACTAGCACAATGCACTGTATAATGCACTTTGGGATGACATGGTAACACCAAAAGCCTCTATTGGTAATTCCCCTCTCTTTCTCATCTATAAAAGAGAAGCAATTCTCCCTCCACATTTTCTTCTTCCTTCTCTGCAATTATCACAAAAATTCCAAGAAGAGGATTGTCTTCCTCTGGAAAGTCGAATCAATGCCTTGTTAAAATTGGAGGAAGTAAGGGCACAAGCAAAGAAAAAAATGGATCAACACCAACAAATTGTAAATAGTTGGTTTGATTCAAATTCTTCTTAAGATAGGAATTTCGATGTCGGAGACTTGGTTCTCACGTGGGATAAGGCTCATGAGGGAAAGGGAGAACACACTAATTTCCAGAATCTGTTGCTAGGACCATTTGTAATTTTCAAAAAATTAGGTCCCATCTCTTTCCATCTACACAATTTGGAGGGACAACCAGACACTTTCCCAATGAATGGTTAGGCTCTCAAAAGATATTTCACCTGATTATTCAAGATCCACCTCTTTGTACATATCTTTGTTTTTGTTTTAATTTTCTTTTCTATTTTCGATTTTGGTTCTTTTCATTTTGCTTGTTTATAAATAATTATATATGTGTCACCATTTAATTTGTGGAAGGAAAATCAGAATTTTTATCCAAGAGAAAAAACTCATGAATTTTCAAAACACCATGTTGTAAATGATAAAACTCAGATCAACACATGAAAATTCCTACTCAAAACAATGTTGTCGGTTTCTTTTCAAAATCTCGGGAGGATACGATTATCATTAATAAAACTCTTAACGTTATCCCTGTTTTTAAGAAAACAACTTGATTATACCTTCCTGTCCTTGAGATGGTTTCTTAACAGGAATCTAAGTGTTCAGATCATGGTAAAGATCATTAAATAAGAAGATGAGTTATATAAGATTAAATTCTGTTTTCAAAATCTAAAATTTTCACTATCACCCTGCTCTCTTGAAAATCATAAAGTTTCTACAAAATTGTAAATTAATTCTAGAGAGTTGAAAGCACTGAAAGGTGTGGGAATTGTTTGTAAACTTGTTGAGACACTGAATAGGTCTGTTGGTAGCGGGTAAATGCATCCATGATACCAAGGAAACTTCGTCGGGGTACTGAACAGGCCTGCTGGCAACGAAGCAATGTCGTGTTTAAGAAAATTATCAGGTATGTCTATTGGAAGTAATCAAAGTTAAAGATGTTCTTTATCTTGAATGAACAACTTCTGGACAGGATAGAGGTGTTAGAGTGGGTTAAATGACATCCCTTCCAAGGCTATGGACACCTGTTGGCTGTAGTGGCCCTGTCAACAGTATCGAAGGTGGTTGCCTAAAACATCGTATCGCTCGTAATCTAGATTTGACACGAGATTACATTTTTCATGGAAACACATCTGATGCTGGACTATGATTTTTCTGAGTTTTGAGCTGAACACTTAATTTGTTGTCAATTGTTTCTCAAATCTTCATTTTCTGATTCATCCTAACATGAAACTTTGGGTGATGCAGAGATAACTGCTTCACCAAGTACATCTCCATTATTGGAAACCACACACGATTTTTGATTTTTTAAACATGATCGAAAGGAATTACATTTTCTATAGCTTCCATCACCCTGTCTATAAACATTTTTCTGAGTTTATTATGACTAATTTGGTTAAAATCCTACTTCATTATTTTTTTACTATTTCAATTTTTCGATTGTTCTACGTTTAATTCATGATTGCAAGCATGAATTAAACATAGAACTTGGCTTGTTGTTTTAGTGATTTTTTTCCTTAGGTATATGGTTCAAAAAACCATTCATATGAAGTTGAAGTATAAATCTTATAAAATGGTTGTTAGACCCATTTGGTTTGTGATTGATACGATTATTGTTTCAATGGTTTGATAGTTTT
>JZKD02S1889846.1:17973-28536 GCA_000966675.3 Picea glauca
TGAACTGGTGATCCAAGACTAGGCTTAGAAGCATCTGGGCAGCGTAACTCTACTCTGAATTCCCTCCTGAAACAATGAGCCTTCACTGCTTTTTATAGCCATTTCCAGGCGGTCACGAAACTAGTTCCTGGTGTAGACACATGCTAGTTTAGGGTTCACTTAAGCCATAAATTCACCGTTTTTGCAGGACCGACCCTAATCTGGATGTCAAATCATCTCGGGCGAAGGTCTATTGGCGGTCGGGAGGCCGACTTAAGCATTTAATGTGTCGTATTAGCAGATGCGCGGATTTTTATGTGGACAGTCGCGCATCGGGCGCTTAAGCGCGCACAACACGTTCTTATCCCGTGCATACGCGCGCACCTTACTGATGTGAAGTGTCTTTCAATTTTTGTATAGTTTTTGACCCTTCTGGAATGCTGTGAACAGTGCCATGAATGACTTCATTGCTGTTTCGATGATGTAGAGTTCTTGTCCCTATGTGCAGATGATGTGGAGTTCTTGTCGCCATGTGCAGACGAAATTTCAGTGATAACAACCGCAACTACTTCACACAGTGGTCTGAACCCATCTTTGGTGGCAGCCACAACCCCTTTCACACCTAGTGCAACAGGCCCTCCGTTCTCATACGGTATGCCTAGTTCGGGTACAAGTCCTGTACTCTCCTACTCCACTTTACAGACTTTGGTTCTGGGGGCAAGGAGCTCTAGCGCTCCTCTGCAAGGTCACATGGGGGGGCACTCCTATCACTTTTAATGCTTTTACTTATGGAGGATGTCATATCCCTCCTTCGTCCCCTTCACTCGAGGGTTCGCATCAGTAATCCGTTGGGCAACCTACACACAATAGTTTATTTGGAGTGGGAATTCAAGGACCACCTTCGCATAGTATGCCGGTAGGTTCGACATCATTTTCTTGGAATGGAACGTTTGGTAAAAACACCTTCTTGTCAGCCGCTTTCCCGACTGGGGTCAACCCCATTTTTGGACAATCTACTCTTGCACAGGGTACTATTCCTGCATAGGGGGCAAACCTAGCAGGACCTTGGAATTTAGGGCAAGGATCCGTTCCCTCCTCCAGAATGTCGATCTGGGGAAATTCTTTCCACAATCAATGGAACCCCGGACAAACCACTATGCCTATCCCCATGGGACCGACATGGGGTAATCCTTCCCAAAGTCCTTCGAATACAATGCATTCCCAACAATCTATGTCCTATTTGGGAAATCAGCCAATGATGTCTCCACATATGCAAAATCCTTATGCTAGCCAGGGCCATGGTTTCTACCAGAATTTGGGTCAGCAACCAAACTTTTCCTGGCAACCTGGTGCCAGTCAAACTCCAAGACCCTTTTTCCTAGGTTATCAGCAGCAATCCAAACTACCATTCCTGGCAACTTTACACTTGCCAGATTTGACAAGGTTGTTGAATGACCCTATTTGTAACGATCCATGTTGGCCTCCTATGCCGACAAAGTTGCCTTTGGACGTTCCAAAGTTCGAGGCCAAGCCTAATGAAGATCCAGGAGATCATGTGACTACCTTTCATCTTTGGTGCTCATCTAACTCCTTGAAATATGACTCCGTACAATTTCTATTCTTTCAACGTACTCTCATTGGGAGTGCCGCAAAATGGTACATTGAGCTCGATCGCTCAAGATACTCTTCTTTTGGTGAACTAGTGATGGCTTTCCTTAACCATTTCCAGTTACCTATGAGATATGACACTGGCACAGAGCTGCTCGCCAATTTCAAATAGACAATAGCAGACCATATCTCTGATCACATCCAAGAACGAAGACGCCAGAAGATTTTAATCAAAGTACCAGTCCCACCAGCATTCCTGCTTGAGTGGTTCCTTAAGTCTTTGGTCCTGCAGTTATCCAAAGACGTCGTGACATCCAGAGTTTTCTCTAAAGAAGATTCCATCATGAGGGCTCAACAGTTTGAGCTCATTTATTCTTAGTCCGATTTATATACAACATCTTACCATATGTGCCACGTTCAATACTAGATAAAACTAGATAGAGAGCTGGACCGCATGCCGATGGTATCGTCATTTTAGCACAAACCAAGCCCGCTGAGCAATTGACAAAGCAGTTGCAATAGTTATCCATAAAACATAGTGGCCAGCCAAACTATTGCTTTGGCTGCTCCCCCTACTCAAATGTTGGAGGTACACACAGTACAGTCGACTAACCCAAAGGCCACCCAACAGCCTGAAGGAAAGACAAAACAATGAAAGAAGGGTAAGGGGGATAAAAAACCCAACGATAATGTTAGCGGGGACAACAATGAAAAATTGAAGGTGAGGTATCAATGCAACTTGTGCACAAAAGACCACCCAACCCATCTATTTCCTCGTCTTGTAGAGGCCCAAAAAATTGTTACATAGCAACAGTAGGCGGTGTTGATGAACGCATTTCAGCATGGGCAAAATCTAACTCAAGCCTCTGCAAGTACAGAAGGGGGCAGCCAAGAAAACTGCCCACCTCTGAACAACCCCTCATCCGCGAACGTATATATGGTTAGGGGTGATGCTTTCATATCGATTAGAGCGCACGATTATAGTAAACCAAGCACTTCTGAGAAGGGTAAAGAAGTTGACCTCCCATATCTTCCTCATCAGATTGAGAAGACATTGGGAGAAACAATGACACACATTTCGAAAGGTGCATTTAGAAAGGCTTCTCATAACCCAAATGCAAGGGCCGCCCAGAACTACTCTATGGTGGAGGATTTATCACAAACCCCTTGTGCGATGTCTACTTTGGGGGTATTCCAAAGCTGCCCTTCTTAGAGGAAAGCTTTTTTAACGACTTTGGGCTCTATTGAGACTTGTAATCCGAGTACTATCATGTTAGATACAACCAACTTAAAACCTCGTCTGCCTTACCACGTAGCGTTTCAGATAGTAGTGGCTTACCCCACGAAATCTTTTACATGGAATATCTTCCGCACGGTGGTCGACGAGGGCGCCTCAACATGCGTTATGTCGTTGGCATGTTGGAAGGCCATTGGCCAACCCATTTTGTCTCCATCACCTACCCTCCTCACCGCTTTCGACGATCATTCGTTCCGACCACATGGAATATTTCCTTCTTTCCCCATGCAGTTAGGAGGGAAGACCGTGTGTGTCGAAGTAGAGGTAGTCAATGCTCCCCTCAACTATAACCTCTTGTTAGGACGGAGTTGGACTTATGCTATGCAAGCTGTGGTTGCTACATTTTTTCGGGTCTTGTTGTTTCCACATGAGGGCTGGATAGTGACCATCAATCAATTGTCTTTCTCCAGACCTGACCCAGCTTTGGGGTCATCTACGGTCCCGATGATTGATAATCCTCAACCAGGTGTCATCAACATAGGAGTTGGTTTTTTCCCATCTTTGATGGGTACCTTCGATTACCCACCTCCGCAGGGCGATATCAAATTTATATCTAATCAACATAAGGTTGAGATTTTTCAAGTTTCGTCACTCCGCATGACTTACTTCGAGGATCCATGGATTCTTCCTTCCCCATCAGCCACGATGGATGAGACAGGGCACCCAGGCATGTCCATGCCCTTGTCTGTTGTTGAAGTAGTGTACTCTTTAGTCCAGCAAGCTTCAACTAACACTGATCCGACTCCTGCACAAGAATTAGATCCATTGCTAGAGCCTATTTAGGCTCAGGGTTCTCTCACTAACGTCGATTCGTTAGACTTAGTCTTGCCTTCTGATGAAGTAGTAATTGAAGCAATGACTAGTCTGGACAAACCTTGGGAAGATCTTCATCACAGATCATATTTTCTCCCAGAGTTAAGCTGAATCGAAGCAGGAGAATTCACCATGACCATGATGGGAGATCAACCGTGTCCTATTCATCTCTTAACTACACATGAAATTTATGTTGAGGGAAATATGGTGACTATCGCTGAAAATATACCAATCAACATCTCCCAAAACCCTGGCATCATGGAGAACGTCTTCGTCGGAGCGAATTGCTCCCCCGAAGAGATTCAAATCTACATGGATCTTTTCAAAGAATTCCACAACATTTTTGCCTGGTCTTATGAGGAAATGCTAGGTATTGATCCAAAAATAGTTGAACATGAAATCACAACGTATCCTGATGCCAAGCCTGTTCGACAGAAGCTTCGTCCAGTTAATCCCAAGAAAGAAACAACCATCAAGATTGAGGTTGAGAAATTGCTAAAGGCAGGTTTTATCTATCCTATCCATTTGACTCAATGGGTGTTAAATCCTGTGCCGGTCAATAAAAAACAAGGCACGATTCATGTATGTACCGATTTCCATGATTTGAACAAGGCATGTCCCAAAGATAATTTTCCAACACCGTTCATCAACCAGATCATTGATGAATGTGATGGTTGTGAAGCCTTTTCTTTCATGGATGGTTTTTTGGGATACAATAAAATCCAAATCAGACCCGAAGACCAACACAAAACGACATTCATTTGTCTATGGGGTATATTCGCATATCATAAGATGCCATTTGGCCTTAAAAATGTTGGAGCCACATTCCAGCGGTCCATGTCTTTTTCTTTTCATGACCTCAAGCATATATTCGAGGCCTACCTAGATGATTTAGCACCATGATCTCACAAGAGAACGAATCATCCCACACACCTTAGACTAATCTTCGAACATTGTCGCTACTTTAGGATTCACTTGAATCCAAACAAGTGCAGCTTCTGTGTAACGTCAGGATATTTTTTAGGTTTCATCATATCAACAACAGGGATCATGGTCGATCCTCTCAAGGTGGAGGCAATAATCCAGTTCCCCCCCCCCACGCACAATCCTTCAACTTCAGAGTCTACAAGGCAAGGAGAACTTTTTACGATGCTTCATCGCCAACTATGCCGAAATCACCAAGGGATTTATGCGTTTACTGAAGAAAGATGTTCCTTTTTTCTGGGACGAAGCCACTTAATTCTCTTTCAACGCATTAAAACACACCCTCACAACTGCACCTCTACTACGACCACCTAACTATAACAAAGATTTCTTATTATATCTGGCTGCCATAGAGTCAACCATTCACACAATTTTAGTTCAGGAAGATGATTTATTCTCTGAATACGTTATCTATTACCTGAGTTGAGGCCTCATAGGATTGGAACTCAATTATTCTCATATCGAAACACTTGTGTTGGCGGCAATTCATGCTGTCCAATGGTTTTGGCATTATGTTCTGTTTCGCAAGACGACCATCATTGCTGTCATGAATCCATTCCAGTATATGTTGACATGACAAGTTATCAGCGGAAAAATCAATAGATGGATAGTCATCCTTCAAGAGTTTGACTTAGACTTTGTTTCAGCGAAGTCCAAAAAGTCATTGGTGTTCGCAGAGCTTATTTTGGAACTTCCGGTTGAGTCAGGTGACGTTGTGCCTGAAGAATCACCTATCCGGGGAGATATGTTCTTGATCACATCTTCAGATCCTCGGTACGAAGATATACTTATCTATCTCCAAACTTTGAAGTGCCCCACTTCTACTTCTGGGGACGAGCATCAGCGTATACGCCATCAGGCTAAGAATTATCTCATAATCGATGATACATTGTATCAGAGAGGTGTAGACTACATCTTACGTCGATGTCTCACACATGAGGAGGCAATCATCATGCTCAACGATTGCCATACTAGAGCTTGTGGCAGTCATTTGTCTAGGTTGGCAACAACCCAAAATATTCTATGAGCAGGTTACTTCTGGCCGACACTTATCAAAGATTGTATCAAATCGGTCAAGAAGTGCCATCCATTTCAAATCGTCTCTCAGAAGATGAGGGCACATCCCGCTCCTATGTTTTTTTTCATCACAGTTGGTCCCTTCACCAAGTGGGGGATTGATTACACTACTTGCAACCCCCCGTTAGCAAGGGGGCATCGCTATATCATCATAGTTGTAGACTACTTCACTAAGTGGGTCGAAGCTATGCCAACGTTTAAAGATGATGGAGAGACTGCAACTCTCTTTTTATTCAACCAGATTATAGCAAGGTTCGACGTCCTGAGAGACATTGTCACTGACCATGGCAGTCACTTTCAGAACCAAATGACGATTGAATTAACATTAAAGCTTGGGTTATGGCAAGATAATTCATCACCTTACTACCCCCAAGCCAATGGGCAGGTGGAAGCTGTAAACAAAACTCTTAATACTATTCTATAGTGAACTATCAACTTAGCCAAGTCAAATTGGAATTTGATGTTATACTCGACATTATGGGCTTACCAAACATCTGTTAAGACTACAACCAGTTTCTCACCTTTTCAACTCATTTACAGGCTAGAGGCAGTATTGCCCATCGAATGTCAGATCCCATCTCTAAAATTGGCAGTACAATTATTACCAGACACTTCTCCACTTGAAGAATGGTTAGTACACCTTAAGCAGCTCAATGAGCAGTTTCATGATGTGGCTCTGGCCAATGAGGCTCACAAACATAAGGTCAAGTGTCAGTATGATAGGTCCGTTCGTCCTCGGGTTTTCTCTGAAGGCGACCTTGTCTTGGTCTATGAGCAAGATAAGGACCCCCTAGGGGCAGGAAAATTTAAACCCATGTGGTTCGGACCCTTCATCATAAAAGAGGTATTAAAAAAGGGTGCTTATCGTTTGGGTGATTTTGAATGAAATGGTTTGCGGAGCCTAGAAATGGGCTCTACCTCAAGAAGTATTACTCATAGGTAGGTCACTGTGGGTAACTTTTTGTAACATATGTATAGTCTTTGTACTATTACTTTTTAGTTTCTTTTAAGTGTTATGGATGTGTCATTGATGTTATCTTTCATCAATATGGTAGATGTCAAGTGATTCCAAGGTTTTCGTTGGGTATGCAGACGGTGCTAGTCGGCACACTCAGAGGCTTGCCTCTGCAGCTTGGGTAATCTTTACACCTCAGGGCCAGTTGTTATCTTCCGAAGCTATATGCTTAGGTGAAACCACAAATAATGTCGCCGAGTATAGTGCAGTTATTGAGTTTCTTTGTGATGCCTTGTCATTGGGTATCTCTCATCTTCGGGTCTATCTCGACGCTCAACTAGTTGTGTCACAGCTAAATAGAGTATACCGGGTTCATGATCCAAATTTACACTGATGATTCCTTAGGGTACGTCTCTTAGAATGAAACTTTGATTATATTACATATTTTCACGTTCCTATGAGATTAAAACAAATTACAGATACTCTAGCTAATCAAATTTTAGATTGGCATCTTGCACACATATGAAAGAACATTGACATAAGCATGTAAATACATTTCTGCACACGTGATCCATAAGACACAAAAGATCAAAAAACCATATATAACATCATAAAATAACCAGAGTACATAGATGGACGCAAGCACCTAAAAAATGGGACTAATAACAAGTCACAGGGCTTATGCCCTCAAAAACATATATACAAGAAGTGCTCGTGGCATGAAAAAATTCTAACTAGGTTCAGGGCCTATGGGCCCTATTATAATAGTCCACAACATGGGATAAATGCCTAAACAATCGGACCCACATCCGAGCTGCCCCCACTACATGTGGCTGCATGGATGGCGGAAGGTCCTCTATCTCTTCCATCGGGACTGTGTGAGTGAGTGTAGTGAAGTTCCTCTCAACTCGTCTAAGGACTCTCTCAGCCTCCCCGGCTGGGAGGTTCCATGCTACTGCTGGTCCCACGGCGGCAGCTGCGGATTTTGGCGAAGGACAATGTTTGTTCCACGCATAATCGGCAGGTTGCACAAGTCCCACATATACATGCAACAAACATATACCCGTCAAATACTCTGGCAGACAAAAAAAATGATATATATAACAAAAATGACATAAAAATTACATATGCAAACAAAAAAAAAAACTACAAAGGTGGAGACTTACCCATCTCTCCTCACTCCTCACCAGGAGGCACAGGTATCTCAAGATCTCTAGAAAAGTCTATCCCTACATATGGGTAATCCTCGATCACAGGGATCTTCCGTGATAGCCATGCAAAAAATTCATCGTCGAAGGACTCATTGGTCCTTTCACCACCCTATCGTGGTAGTAATACTACCCATCTACATACTCTAGGAAACGGGGCCTGATGTCCTCATACCACTTCCTGAGGACTAAAGCTCGGAACTCTCTCAAAGAATAATGAACACAAAATTGTCCCGAACCCAAAGTTCCTCTGTGTCCATTGTCAGCAATTTGTCAATTGCCTCTTCATACACTCGAGCAATGTGGTACTCCAGTCAAAAATCTGTGCATTCAAGCACTAGATAGAACAGTTCATCTGTGCGTGAGATGCCGGATGCAAAGCTGCTAAACTAGTAATCCGCTCAATAAGCAACAATATCTCTTGCAGCAATAGGTTAGTAATCTTACTTATGGGCACCTGGGAGCTTAGACGGTTTGTCCCAGCCTCATAGTGCTTAGCGATCAGTTCCGCTTTGTTATGTGGTCCCACAGGAAACGTCTTGAAATTGATTGGTTCCCCTCTCCTTGAGAGGCCAGTCCAAAAGTAGATATCCTCGGTGGTGGGCACTAGTGATTGCCCCTCTAGCATGAAGGCCTCGGCATCAGGGTGCTAGTAGTCAATCAAGGAATTCAATAGCCTTGGTTGCGCTGGCATAAATGGACACAGGAAGAAATTCGGTAAACCACATTGCATCAACATGGCCACAACATTCGGATCTCCCGCAACCAACTCACTGATCGCTTCATGCTCCCTTTCCTCCACTCGACATACATCCTGCCAACACAACAAAGTTCAGGAGGGTCAGTACTTTCTCTTTAGTTCTTTTTTTGCTAAAAAAGAGGGGTCCACGCGAGCTTTAGAGGCGACAGTCGCGTGTACATCTTGGTAGCCTTTACTTTGCTCGAGTGTACACACGGCATGTCCAGAGACAACCCGCATGTACCTAGGGTTGACCTTTTAAAGGTCGACACCCACCCAAAAAATGAAAGAAAATGCAAAATTGAAGAATTAAATAGCTATATAGGGGAGTTTGTACTTACTTGGTCCAAGTGGAAGTTCATTTCATCCACTGTAGCTCTCGAAATCATTGTTTTTAGTAAAGGGGGTCTTTTGGCTCCAGAGTCAATTTCCAAATCAGCAATGGTGATAATGAGCTACCAGCTTCTATTTATAGACTTTTTGGCCTCTTTTTGTCACTTTTTTGGCCTCCCTTATCAGTTTCTTTATACCAAAAATCATTTAGAGTGATTCACGAGTTATATGGGAGGGATTTGATCGGGTATTGGGACACTTTTTTTTTGAGTTTTGAGAAAATTTTGACGGTCTGTGAATTTTTTTCCACGAATCAACTTGAGCATATAGGTTATGTTATTCCCCCGACTTTTTCATCTCGTTGTCTTTTTTCTCTGCCATAGGATCGATCCCATCAAGTTGTGACACAGAACCATCATATCTGCTTTAGAAGTGTCACCACTTGGCGGTAGAGCTTACCATAACATGGATGCCCTAGGTAGGTCCTAGTTGCATTATGGTGTCCATGCCGTCTCTAAAACACTGTAGGCTCGGGAGTCCTTATAGTCTTTCTTGAATACGAGTTTGAGCCTCATTTGCATGATTCTTCTTCACTCTTGATCTCACCCTCAGGACTCCCACAAAACTAACGAGTCTCCTTTTAAGCCCTTTTCAGACCCTCTAAACATGAAAATATTGTCAAGCGATCTTGTGGCCTTTCATGCTCATTAAACTGAAATTTGAAGTCACGTCTGTCCGGTGGTAGTTTACCCCTTTTTTGGTCCGGACAGTCAACTGTACGAAGAAAGGTATACTCTATAGAACTTCCATTCTTTAGAAGAGTACTCTCAGGTATAATTTTATCCCTTTTTCAGGCCTGAGGGACTAAACTTACGAAAAAGACACCCCCACAAAGTCCATAGTTAAGCTCTTTTGAGACTCCCTAAAATTGAAAAGATCGTCGAGTGACCTTATTCTTTCACACTCGTTAATTTTGTCCAGAAGAATATTCCTGGCGGAGTCCATAGTTAAGATTTTTTCAGACTCCTTAAAAGTGAAAAAATGGCTGAGTGATCTTGTCCTTGTCACACTCGTTAAAATGGTTTTGAATCGATGTCTAATCGGTGTTAGTTTACCCCTTTTTCGAACCGACTAGACTATCTTCGAAAAAGGTACCCCAATGGAGTCTCCTTTTATGTTTTTTCAGACTCTCTAAATATGAAAAACCACTGAGATTACCTTCTCTGGGCTCGTTAAACTTACATCGAAGGATGTTACCATTGTGTGTTTTATTAACCGCATTTTCATACCTTATCCACCAGCCTTGTGACAGTTTGCTTCTACGTCTTAACACCTTTGGCCGCAGGAGGATTTTTCCCCAGTATCATTTTACTAGAACATTAGTGTTTTCCTTGTGCCTTGAGCTTGTATGGTTGCAATACTCATTCCTCCATTGTAATGTAATATTCCTTTATTCTTTTTCCACAATTATTGAAAAGAACAAAAAAATCAAATATAACCCAAAAAGAGGAAGGGAAAAGTATTTTCTTTATTGGCAGCATAATGAGTCGCCCTTGGATAAAGCACATCT